>OZ020189.1:50964438-51192407 GCA_963971165.1 Philopedon plagiatum
TTCTAAAACGATTAGTTGGGTTACTAAATTTATTAGACGTTCAGTATAACTGAAAACAAATTTACTTTTCTTTTTTATTAAACACTAGGACTTATGGCAAATATAGAAATTTTAAGAATCTACTTTTAGAAAAAGATTTTATTTATGCACCTGTCTAATAGGTTAAACAACACAAATTAAAATTAACATGGATAATTATTATAATTGCTATAAAGTATTGACATAGAAAAATTATAGAAAATGTATATTGAAAGTAATTGAAATCAATGTTAATCTAATTCATTTAGTAACGATTAAATGAATAATTGCTGTCACGAACAACAATTGCGGTTTTATTTTTATTAAACTTTATAAAAAACAGTTTGAATAGGTACATATTTTGTATACCTATGTATGATGTGTTCGTTGTAAAAGAAAAGTATGTTTTAAAAATAGCCTAAAATGTAACAACTCTGACAAAACCAATTTGTTAATAATTGTGAATGGAATTATTTGGATATTTCATTTTAATTACGTACATACTTCAAAAATTTATATATATATATATATATATATATATATATATATATATATATATATATATATATATATATATATATATATATATATATATATATTATATATATATATATATATATATATATATATATATATATATATATATATATATATATATATATATATATATGTATATATATATACATATGTATATATATATATATATATATATATATATATATATATATATATATATATATACATATATATATATAAATTTTTGAAGTATGTACGTAATTAAAATGAAATATCCAAATAATTCCATTCACAATTATTAACAAATTGGTTTTGTCAGAGTTGTTACATTTTAGGCTATTTTTAAAACATACTTTTCTTTTACAACGAACACATCATACATAGGTATACAAAATATGTACCTATTCAAACTGTTTTTTATAAAGTTTAATAAAAATAAAACCGCAGTTGTTGTTCGTGACAGCAATTATTCATTTAATCGTTACTAAATGAATTAGATTAACATTGATTTCAATTACTTTCAATATACATTTTCTATAATTTTTCTATGTCAATACTTTATAGCAATTATAATAATTATCCATGTTAATTTTAATTTGTGTTGTTTAACCTATTAGACAGGTGCATAAATAAAATCTTTTTCTAAAAGTAGATTCTTAAAATTTCTATATTTGCCATAAGTCCTAGTGTTTAATAAAAAAGAAAAGTAAATTTGTTTTCAGTTATACTGAACGTCTAATAAATTTAGTAACCCAACTAATCGTTTTAGAACAGGAGTTCTTAAAACCTCTGACAATGTTTGTTTTATCTTTATTAACATGTATAAGTTAAGTACATACACAAAAAAAAGCTTTTAAGTAAAGTATTAAAAAGTCTCTCTCTTGTCTTACTTGTTCTAAAAATATAATGGCTAGATTCTCCAACGCTAGACCGGTCTAATTTAACAACCAAAGTTTTAAACTGGCTAATATAAGAATAAGACAGCTAAGTTTTATACTATGAATTTGTTTTTGAGTTCTGTTGCAAATTTATAAAGAAGCATGCAATTTTAGTTGGTACTTTCCACAATAATGTACCTAAATGTATTCAAGCAACACGTTCCAAGATGAAAATCATTTGAAAGTCAAGCAAATCGCTGAAATATTACAATAACTTATAAGTTTTCAATGACTACCTACGTATTAACAATGACAGGAAAGAAATCTGTTCAAATCTAATTGATCAACTAGAAGATCTCAATTTAAACCAGTAAACACTAGACCTTTTTAGTGAATCTGAATGTAAAATTGTATTTGAAGTAAAATGATTTAAAATAAGAGTACATTAGTACCTTAACATAGTTAAAACAAAAATTCTTATGTTAAAAATATAACTTAAATAAGTAAACCTTTCCAATATTATGTTTAAAAATATGGAATTTTCTGTTTAAGGATAAGAATGTTTTTATAAAATATAATTTAAATTGTACGCATGGGCCAGGAGTGTTTTTTGGAAGCCGCTGGAGCAATTTGCATCGTCTGGTTCTAATTTAACTGCATGGTAATTGTAGTTACAATTTCTGGTGTATTTTGAATAACCAATTGTTGGAAAGAAATTACTTGCGCTTTTAAGCTGACCCTACTTTTAGTTTTAAATAATTCGTTTAGTTACTTATTGTGATAATTTAGTGCGTGTTAGAAAATTAAGAAAACAAACTCCACAGTTACTCGCGTTCTTGTTTAATAGGGTATAGTAGTACCTCCCAAGTGTCAAATATCTGTGCAATACAATTTTTGTTGCACAATTTTTTTTTCATACAGTTTTTGTAGCTTTGGCGAGCTAATAAAAGAACGTCATGCCATATTGAAATTTATGCGTTTTGCGATATTTGAGCAATTATTGTTTACTTAACGTAACCATTAAGTTAAAAAACCTTAATAACTAAATAAACTGCAGGACGCTCGCATTAGTACATAAACAAAATATACAGTGATGTGACAGAACAATATATATATATATATATATATATATATATATATATATATATATATATATATATATATATATATATATATATATATATATATATATATATAGTAAACTAGTAAATATTGGGGTATGCAGCAAATGAAAGTGTACTCTTTAAAGTTCAGTCCGAGCTTTCGGAAATTTTTATTTCCATCATCAGGGAATCTACAATTAATAGTTAAATGGGAGTGTGTTACATTAAACGAGCTTAAAGTAACTTACAACTTTGTTGAGGTTGGTCATCAAGATATCAATTGTAGAACTGAACATTGTCAAGACAAAAAGCCGTAATTTGGGTCCAAAACATTAAAACAAGTTAAAATTAATTTTTACAGAACACACAAACACTGATAAAATTGCTTAATTATTAGGAAAAGAGGCATTAGTTATATAAAATATTGTTTGAGTTTAATCTTAGGTTTCATTTTGAATACTGTCAATGACAGGAGAATAGTATATTGTACAACGAGCATGGAATGACATGCATTTCCTACGAGTATGACGTTTGCAGCATGAGCCGCAGGCGAATGCTGCAAATTATACGAGTAGGAAATGGTCATTCCATGCGAGTTTTACACTATACTTTTTCTACGAATGTTACTGTTACATAAAATGGGATTAGTAATATTTTTCCTTTTAAGATGTCAAAAAATGTCAATCTGACATTCCACAAATAAAAATTATAAAGATTTTGGATGTCAACGCCACCTTTGTAAAAAATACCCGTGCACAATGGGAACTTTGTAGTTCAATCACCATGGTGATTGAAGCACAATGAAAATGTGTAAAACACAATGCACCATGTTCCGAAATTACTATTGAACATACAATAAAGGTTTTTATTGACATTCGTAGAAAAAATAATTTTTTATATTCTTAACATTTTTGTAGGGTTAGGGACTAAATGTGTATAGTGGTTACACGAATTCAAGTTTTAGTGTGCAGTATCTTGATACCCGAGCAATAGCAAAGTTAAACCAAAGAAAAAATGGTACCATTCATATTAGAGGGTGGTTTATTATCTAGGAAAAGAAGATAAGGGTAGATTGAACTTAAATGATTAATATCTGTTTTTTTATTAATGCAGTTAGGCTGTTGTGAAATAAAGGCCATCTCCAGAAAAAGCCTCCTGGTGTAGTTAGGTTCTGAGATTAAAATTTTTGTGGAATTGTAGTCCATGTTGTGATTAAATTTATTTGCATGTTCTGCTAAGGCGCATCTTTCTGGGTGAAGTCTACAGTCACTCCTGTGCGAAACAATGCGGTTAGAGATAGGTCTTGAAGTTTGACCAATGTATATTTTATCGCAGTCCGCACAAGGTATACTGTAGACCACATCAGACCTGGCTGTTAAAGGGGTTTTATCTTTGAGTTTAGAGTATACAGAGCGAATTGTAAGAACTGATTTGTTTGCAATTTTTATATCTTTAATGTGACTAAAAATCCTAGTCAGGCCGGGAGTGACCTCTCTAATGAAGGGTAAAGTTGCGAAATAGTATATTTCATTACCAGTCCGGAAAAAAGGATTTTTCTGTGCGCGCTTGACAAATTCTCGTGTGAGGCGCAGCCGAACACGGGAAGTCAAGCAAGCACGGAAAATCCATTTCTGGACGTGTAATGAACGATATTTTTTATTATACTTCTTTGAAAACGATAACATAAAACAAAATATAACATAAAAAAATACATACATACAAAATAAACTTGGAATATTTTTATTTTCACAACTGTTATCGGAATTTAAAAAAAAACTACTAGAGTAATTAAAAATTAACTATTAATAATGAAAGATGCCACTTTTTCAGGTTGAGAGAACATTTTATTAGAATGAATTTAATTGACAGAAAATTAACAACGCTGACAATATGGTCTTTGGCAGGTATGATGCGTTTTCATGGTAACTTTCAAATCATTTAAAAGGTGATTTAAATTTGTCTATGTCAGATAAGATTGACAAAACGTCAAAAAATATTTCAGAAATTCATCTAAATATTCAAATATTTACGAAATAAAATACAAAATAGGTACATATTAAATATCAGATAGCATATAGACTTTCTTGAGTTTAGTTTATTTTCCTATACCTATATTTCTATTTTAAAGCCAAAAAATAGTCGGTATCTTCATTCAGCACACTGAAAGAACTGGAGACCAGGAAAATTTTTTCCGTGCGCTCTTTCCGTGCGCTAGCCCGAAAAAGCCCATCTTACATTATTACTAAAACAGATGAAAATAAGGTGTTTTCAAAGAAGTATAATAAAAATAATTTTTCTTTCTGGGTTCGTCCCAACAACACTACTTACATGATTCCTATTAGGAGTATTGGTGTTAGTCAATGTATTGGACGAACTGAACAGTATCTTTTTTATTAAGGTTGGTGGGTAGGAGTTATCTGTAAAAAGTGTTAATAGGATGTCTAGATTCTTTTTGTGGAAGGATGGGTCTGAGATTTTCAAAACTCTGTTCTTCATTTGTTTTATTAAATTCACTTTTGTAGAGAATTTATGGTATGATAAATAGTTCAGGTACCTGCCTGAACTGCAAGGTTTGCTGTACCAGTCAATAATGATTTTATTCTCTGGAGAACGTATAAACTTGGTGTCCAGGAACGGGATAGCTTGTTCTTCATTCTCTGTTTCTATAGTGAATTGTATGTACGGATCATAACTGTTAATAGTTTCTACTATCTCATGAATACCATCCTGAGGTAAGGATAAAATGATATCATCTACATATTTTTTTATGAAGTGAAGATTGAAGGATAGGACAGGGATGACAGTGTCCAGCAGGTCATCCATAACATAGGCTGCTAGAATAGGAGAAATAGAGGCACCCATCGGTGTGCCAAAAGTCTGTTTGTAATGTTTGTTATTAAAAGAGAAATATGTGTTTTCAAAAAGGAAGGTTATCAATTCCATAAAGGATTCTTTATTTATATTACAGTGAGTGCTGATACGGTCCCAGTTTTTGTGGATGGCTCTGTGAGCAGCATTTAAGTAAACGTTACTAAAAAGAGATATCACATCCAGACTAGCCAGGACATAATTGTTAGGTAATATCATGTTATTGAATCTTTGTGTGACTTCAAACGAGTCTTTTATGTAATATTCATTATTATAGTCATAAGCTTTAGTTAGAATGTCTGTGACAAAAAATGCAATTAGCTCTGTAGGTGCTCCAATAGAGGCTACTATAGGCCTTACTGATAAAGTAGGTTTGTGTATTTTAGGGAGAGCATAAAATTTTGGGGATATACCTTTATAGCCAGTAAGTTGCTTTTTTTGAACTTCAGTAATCTGGTTAGTGGTTTTTAGTCTTTTAACCATATCATTGCATTTTCTCTGTATGGACAACGTGGGGTCACTTGGTAGTTGAACATATGAAGTGCTAGTGACTATTAAGTCCTCAGTTAGTTGTAAGTAGTGTTCTTTGTTCATGATGACTGTCACGTTGCCCTTATCAGAATTTGTTACAATAATGTTGGGGTTGCTTTTTAGAAATTTTTGAGTTTTATTGTATAAATTATGAAAGAATGAATTATTAATTTTGTTATTGTGGATATAATTAGTAATTAAGTTAGTAGCTCTAGATATTGTGATATTTTTTAGTGAGATGTCATCTATGTTAGATGTGATATAATCCACGTCCGCCAAAACACTTTTGATGGAGATGTCCCTATTTATTATGGGTTCAATGCAAAATTTTGGACCAAGTGATAAGAACTGTAATACATCATCTGGTATTCCTGTTTCTGTAAGATTTTTTATCCAATTAGGTTTGGTTTTGAGTTTTTTTATTGATTCTTCATTCTTTAATTTGTTTAGTTTGTTAATGCTATTAAATTTAGTTTTATGAAATAATCTATTGTAATGTCTTAGTTGTTTACCTGAGAAATTATTGATTTTGGACCACAGCTTCAGCTTCTCCAGCAAACCAAAATGAAACTTGCCAAGGAGTACAACCGAAGGTCTTTCTTACTCAAATGCAGAAGTTTAGGCATCCTCCCACAACACATTACATCCACGACTAGACCTACTGAAGAACTTCTACTCCGACAAGATGCACACTCAAACATTACTGAATATGTCCGAAGGTTAGGGAATAGATTGATAAGTATTGAGATTGCGAGCAATCACAAAGTTATTAATAAATTAGAAACGTCTCTCCAAACTCTTAAAGTAGAAATAATTACACATACTAATGAATTAATTTTCAATAATTTCTCAGGTAAACAACTAAGACATTACAATAGATTATTTCATAAAACTAAATTTAATAACATTAACAAACTAAACAAATTAAAGAATGAAGAATCAATAAAAAAACTCAAAACCAAACCTAATTGGATAAAAAATCTTACAGAAACAGTAATACCAGATGATGTATTACAGTTCTTATCACTTGGTCCAAAATTTTGCATTGAACCCATAATAAATAGGGACATCTCCATCAAAAGTGTTTTGGCGGACGTGGATTATATCACATCTAACATAGATGACATCTCACTAAAAAATATCACAATATCTAGAGCTACTAACTTAATTACTAATTATATCCACAATAACAAAATTAATAATTCATTCTTTCATAATTTATACAATAAAACTCAAAAATTTCTAAAAAGCAACCCCAACATTATTGTAACAAATTCTGATAAGGGCAACGTGACAGTCATCATGAACAAAGAACACTACTTACAACTAACTGAGGACTTAATAGTCACTAGCACTTCATATGTTCAACTACCAAGTGACCCCACGTTGTCCATAAAGAGAAAATGCAATGATATGGTTAAAAGACTAAAAACCACTAACCAGATTACTGAAGTTCAAAAAAAGCAACTTACTGGCTATAAAGGTATATCCCCAAAATTTTATGCTCTCCCTAAAATACACAAACCTACTTTATCAGTAAGGCCTATAGTAGCCTCTATTGGAGCACCTACAGAGCTAATTGCATCTTTTGTCACAGACATTCTAACTAAAGCTTATGACTATAATAATGAATATTACATAAAAGACTCGTTTGAAGTCACACAAAGATTCAATAACATGATATTACCTAACAATTATGTCCTGGCTAGTCTGGATGTGATATCTCTTTTTAGTAACGTTTACTTAAATGCTGCTCACAGAGCCATCCACAAAAACTGGGACCGTATCAGCACTCACTGTAATATAAATAAAGAATCCTTTATGGAATTGATAGCCTTCCTTTTTGAAAACACATATTTCTCTTTTAATAACAAACATTACAAACAGACTTTTGGCACACCGATGGGTGCCTCTATTTCTCCTATTCTAGCAGCCTATGTTATGGACGACCTGCTGGACACTGTCATCCCTGTCCTATCCTTCAATCTTCACTTCATAAAAAAATATGTAGATGATATCATCTTATCCTTACCTCAGGATGGTATTCATGAGATAGTAGAAACTATTAACAGTTATGATCCGTACATACAATTCACTATAGAAACAGAGAATGAAGAACAAGCTATCCCGTTCCTGGACACCAAGTTTATACGTTCTCCAGAGAATAAAATCATTATTGACTGGTACAGGAAACCTTGCAGTTCAGGCAGGTACCTGAACTATTTATCATACCATAAATTCTCTACAAAAGTGAATTTAATAAAACAAATGAAGAACAGAGTTTTGAAAATCTCAGACCTATCCTTCCACAAAAAGAATCTAGACATCCTATTAACACTTTTTACAGATAACTCCTACCCACCAACCTTAATAAAAAAGATACTGTTCAGTTCGTCCAATACATTGACTAACACCAATACTCCTAATAGGAATCATGTAAGTAGTGTTGTTGGGACGAACCCAGAAAGAAAAATTATTTTCGCAACTTTACCCTTCATTAGAGAGGTCACTCCCGGCCTGACTAGGATTTTTAGTCACATTAAAGATATCAAAATTGCAAACAAATCAGTTCTTACAATTCGCTCTGTATACTCTAAACTCAAAGATAAAACCCCTTTAACAGCCAGGTCTGATGTGGTCTACAGTATACCTTGTGCGGACTGCGATAAAATATACATTGGTCAAACTTCAAGACCTATCTCTAACCGCATTGTTTCGCACAGGAGTGACTGTAGACTTCACACAGAAAGATGCGCCTTAGCAGAACATGCAAATAAATTTAATCACAACATGGACTACAATTCCACAAAAATTTTAATCTCAGAACCTAACTACACCAGGAGGCTTTTTCTGGAGATGGCCTTTATTTCACAACAGCCTAACTGCATTAATAAAAAAACAGATATTAATCATTTAAGTTCAATCTACTCTTATCTTCTTTTCCTAGATAATAAACCACCCTCTAATATGAATGGTACCATTTTTTCTTTGGTTTAACTTTGCTATTGCTCGGGTATCAAGATACTGCACACTATGAATTCGTGTAACCACTATACACATTTAGTCCCTAACCCTACAAAAATGTTAAGAATATAAAAAATTATTTTCTCCTGTCATTGACAGTATTCAAAATGAAACCTAAGATTAAACTCAAACAATATTTTATATAACTAATGCCTCTTTTCCTAATAATTAAGCAATTTTATCAGTGTTTGTGTGTTCTGTAAAAATTAATTTTAACTTGTTTTAATGTTTTGGACCCAAATTACGGCTTTTTGTCTTGACAATGTTCAGTTCTACAATTGATATCTTGATGACCAACCTCAACAAAGTTGTAAGTTACTTTAAGCTCGTTTAATGTAACACACTCCCATTTAACTATTAATTGTAGATTCCCTGATGATGGAAATAAAAATTTCCGAAAGCTCGGACTGAACTTTAAAGAGTACACTTTCATTCGCTGCATACCCCAATATTTACTAGTTTACTCCTTAACTAGTCAGCAACGACTACCCTTCTCTATATATATATATATATATATATATATATATATATATATATATATATATATATATATATATATATATATATATATATATATATATATATATATATATATATATATTGATAGACGGTATGTTGATACCTCCGAAATAGAGACTCAATATACGTTGTCACCTCATAATATAACGTCGATACCTCCGGTTTCGGAGGTATCATACGTATCGCCATATTTTCCACTGTCACCATCATCTAGAGGGCGTTTGCGACCGAAAAACGAAAATTTGTTCTGAGGTGCCAACGTTCACCGAGTCTCTGTTTCGTAACGCCGTTAGTTCAAGCGTAGATCACGGGCGCTAGTGTCGCGCGACGAAGAGACACGCCTAGTGCGTTGATAGCTCTGGTATATATGTACATTATTGTAGACAAACGTAGCACGCTGTTACCTCCGAAAAGCGGCAACGTTGTACTGTTAGGCGAAGGTCATTCTTAATATGTCTTGCCTAAATTTCTTAGGCAACACATATTAGGCATTCTAAAATATTTTCAGAAGAAATTATTGCTACCGCAATTTGTATTCGTAATTGAGAAGTAAAAAATTTAATACCGGGTTTCACCAAAGATGTTTAGGACTTAATACTGGTAATCTTCTGGTTAATCATTGTTTTAACAAGTTTGTAACTCCTTGTTAAAAAGAAGAGCTAGCCAGTTCAACAAAACGTTACATTTTTTTAGGAAATAAAAATGAATAAAGGTATAAAGTAATTATTGTACACTTATATTTTGAAAAATCCCAGAACACATTTTATTTATGTAAAAGTAAAAAATTTCTACTTAAAAATATTTCAGCATCAACGTCAAAAAAAGGTGTATTGTTTTAAGCCAATCTTCAGATTACATCTTCTAGGTTTTTTTGGTGAATTATCTGTAATCTGTAACAAAAGAAAATGGAGCAGATAATAAAATGAAAAAGTTTATACTTAGCAATCTTAAAACAACTATGCTTTACAACCCAGGAAAATAACTTGTTCATAGATATTTTATTCTAAATAGTGAAAACACGTGGTGTGTGGTATATATTTGCATAAATATGATAAAAATAAAATGATAGTTTCCTTGCAAAAAATGTAATGTTAAAATCAAATCTCTGAATCTGTAATTACGTGCAAAACTACTCACCTATTATGTTACCAAGTATATTTGCTTCTATGTTTGTGTAATTTTTCCATTCGTTTTGCCTACTCACTTTAATTTTTCCATTTTACCATACCAACCAAGTTCGATATACAAGGAATACAAAATAATACCAGAGAAAAACCATCTTATTTTTCTCTGATAATACACTCTATGTCATGTCATCTGTGTCAGTGATATCAAAATCTGACTTTTTCCCGATGGGACACGACCTTTTTCCGGACCGGGCCGAACTTTAAATCGAAGTGCGATACTTAAGAAACCGGAGGTATCGACGTTATATATGAGGTGACAACGTACGTTGAGTCTCTATTTCGGAGGTATCAACATACAGTTTAGCAATATAACAGTACTAAACAGTATTAAATTTAACACGTTTAGTTTCATCAATTAGTACATTTTCTTTCTACAACCCGCTGTTATTTTATAATCTTCGCGATCTGTTTAACTTCTAAATGATTTTTATAATACCAAAATTTCCCTTTTTAAACTTGTAAAAAAACAACAGAAATAAAATATTAATAATACAAAACTTGTCGTGTTCCTACTTTGCTTAGGTTGACAGTCAACTTAAACCGGTCAGCCCCAGTGGCGTAAATAACGCCCCCGCAAAACCAGCGTTGCGGGGGGGGGGGCACCAAAGCCCAGGGCGCCCTCAAGTCCCCCCTCAATTCGAAGGATCAAGATGGGTGCAAAATAGCAGGGCACTTTCAGAAATCTGCGGGGGGGGGCACATACTTAGTTTCGCCACTGGTCAGCCATAAAGTTGTTCCTGTTTATTATATTTAAATTTAAATACACAAATTTAATGTTAAAATAGGTTTGAAACAATGATCACCGGGCGCAGATCAATCTTTATTTCATGGAGAGAATACCGTAATCGTAATTTTTTCACATATTTGAGGTTGGAAAATCTGAGTTCAAACATGCCATATGACGGATTTGTGATTTCTGTGGAAACAAAACTAATACTTTCCGAAGTTTATCTGCAGCAAATTTATCAGTAATTTGGGGAAAGTTAATATTATGTACGCTTAAGTGCATGCTCAATATAGGCCAGATACCAAGTGTTTTGTGATGGAAAAAACTCCGGGAAGAAATTTTATATCATGAAATAGCTTCTCAAGCGTTCTTCCTTCTCAGAGGTTTAAAAGGACCGCCCTTTCCCCCCATTTTATTAACTTTACGTAAGAAATTGTGGAATATTGTTTTATCACAATAATAGTTACACACACAATCATAACTTGCACTTGTCCGAATTTATTTTCGTTACAGGTACAACAAATAAAATCATATTTGTAAGCAAATTAACAATAATATCTATTAAAGTAACATCAGAGTAACCACCCCCATTTGACCCCTTTCGGAATTGCATACATTTTTAAAATTACAAATTAGTATCTTATTGAGAATAAAATGTAATAATTATTTTATCCCTCTTCCCCAACTAACAGATCCTTAGAAATTAAATGTCGACAAGCTCCTTCCTCAGGTGTGATTACGTTATAAAAGTAAAGCATCCCTTAAATTTAAAATTTTTGGGTCCAGAAGTTTGGGCTAATTCATTCGCGTACGGGCAAACGATTCTAAACCGAATAAACTAAGCGAACCGAAAATCCCACTATCTTTTATATTTCACCAAGTCAGTTTAATCTAATAAAGCATATATACTTTCTTATATGTGCATCATTTTGCTCACGGAGGTAATAACAATCTAAGTTTATCCGGTCATATATGAAACTTTTTAAAATTAAAAATCTTTTCCCCTCTCTTCATAGACCTGTTAAGGGAGTCCCCCTAAGCATATATAGGTAATTTTCTTGTTAAAAAGTCAACTGGTTATGGTGGAGGCCAGGTCGCCCAGCCTGTGCACCGGAGGTAACAACTTAACAGGCATCAATATATATATATATATATATATATATATATATATATATATATATATATATATATATATATATATATATATATATATATATATATATATATACATATGTTACCGGCAAAGTCCGTTTCATCGTCATACTTAAGTTTGCCTAGGTAAACCGCACATTGCCGGGACGTTTTGGGCAAAGTCCGAAATTGTTCTCTATTTCGGAGTTTGCCTAGAATGTAACCCGGCAAACTTAGGTTTGCCAAACACGTTTTAGGAAAAGTCCGAAATATGTTCTTGCCTTTGTGTTGTATCATGATAATTGGTATACTAATGATGCAAAGCCTGTAAATAATGATTTCATCGTATTTCATTAATTTAAATATATCCACATAATATACTTATTAAACTTTTTTATTAAACGATAATAACAAACCTGAGCAAACCCGGTCCAGTTAGATGAATAGACAAACACTCAAAGCAGGGCGCGTATTGAATTGATTCTGCTCGGTAAGTTTCGTTCGGAATGCCGACAGTCAAAGCGCATTGATTCGGCTATCGGTTCTTTAAATCAGCTGCAACTATTGTGATGTATAGACGTAGTATCGTATCAGACGTTTTTTCGCTATTTCCTCCTAAGCATTCTCCTTCCGCACATTGTAGTGATTCTTCGGGTCGTACAAAAAAACATAAAAACGAACGTTTACTATCAAAACGTCGTCCGCCATTGCACACCTGTCTCTTCCGCTTGCGTCTCAATACGAGAAGTAGTCGCAGGTCGCAGGCAGCCGGACATTTCAGCAATTTTTGCTCCGATTCAGATTTGGTCCTTCCGAGCGGGCGAAACCGATTCAATGCTCTCCTCTTCATATAATTGCATGTATCCCAAACCTTTTGACTGTGCCGTGCCGAGCCGAGTCTATTCAATACGCCCCCTGCTTAAGGCTGCATTTACCGACCACAGTCATTTATTGCCAACTTAATTTTATTTTATTTTAGTACAATGTTTTGCTCTATTTTTCTTTTGTATGAATATTGTCACAATATTCATATTCTATAGGTATTTTTTAACGTATTATTAAAAGTCTCAAGATATTTTATGATATATTTCAGGAAAATAATATTTAAAAAGAATATTGAGGTCTTAGTGTCAGAAAAAAAGTCACCATAGATCTTTTAAAATATTAATCTTTTGAATGAAATTATTATACACGTTGAAACTTTAAATAATTAACTAAAAATTGCTTGCAGGATATTAATCTATATTTAATATACTTATAATTTTATTGTTAAACATTTTAAAGCCGAAAAACCATGTCAAAATGACGCGATCGGAAAATGCCACCTTAAACAATCATCGCAGTGCGTGTGTACCTGCGACGTATTATAGACTATAATTAGTTACGACTAGAAAATGACCAGCGACGTAACGGTCACAAACTTATTATTTCGGACTTTTCCTAAAACGTGTTTGGCAAACCTAAGTTTGACGGGTTACATTCTAGGCAAACTCCGAAATAGAGAACAATTTCGGACTTTGCCAAAATCGTCCCGGCAATGTGCGGTTTACCTAGGCAAACTTAAGTATGACGATGAAACGGACTTTGACGGTAACATATGTGTATATATATATATATATATATATATATATATATATATATATATATATATATATATATATTCAGTGACCAACTCTGGAAAATATTTATTTTTATTTTTGGAATGTATTGTAAAAGTCTCACTAGAAAGTCTCACTAGAAAAAAAAAACAAGTTTTTACAGGTCTTTAAGCAGCGATGCAAACACAGTGTTGAATTCAGGGGATAGCCCAAGGGGGACTGTCAACTCAACCCCAGGCGCTATTATGGCTATTATTTTTTACTCCTTTATTCCCTTTTAAATATTGAGAGCCGACGAATCCCCCGGACAATGGAAAAAAGAAAAACCATTGTAATCAAATTGCCACCCACCCATAAACCCCTATTCGGCGCTTAGGTCAGCAAGTAAATGGAAAGGCGGATTTAGCAATTTTGTAATTTTGTAAAAGTTGTATACTTGTTGTATACTGTTGCTACTTACGGGACCCATGCCAATTTTAGGGTTTTTAATAGTAAGCCTACTAGGAATGTTTTGGTAAAGAAAAAATAGTTTGTAATTTGCGGAAAAAGTTGAATTTTTGCATTACCACCCCCCCCCCCCCTTAAAAAATGAACACGTTTAGGTATTTATTTATTATTTTTTCTAAACAAATTTTACATCATTTTGTCGACAATTCTTAACGACAATGTACGATATGCATGCTTATCGTCGAAGCTCAGTCCAAGAATTGTTACCAAACGGCAAGCCTCAGCGAATGCAAATTTCAGAGTGGTTTATGGGTAATCTGCATAATAATGAAAACATATTTGAAAAAAAACTTTTTTACTGACGAGTGACGAGGCATGGTTTTACCTCTCTAGTTATGTAAATTCTCAACAACTGAGAATGTGGAGGAGCCTCTGCATTCACAGAAAATTGGCGTGTGGGCGGCCATATCGAAAAGAAGGATAATTGGACCGATTTTTTTTAAGGGACTCTTAATTCGGCGCGATACCGTAATGAAATTTTAGAAAATTTTGTAAACGCATTAGACGCTGAACAGATGCGACAAGGGTACTTCCAGCAGGAAGGCGCGCCAATTCACGTTAACTCTTCATAATTCAAATTTTTTGGAAAAATTTTTCAAAGACCGAATCATTGGTCGTAATATATATGTTTTTGATGCTGTAAAAAGAAGAATGAGAACACGTTTGGAAGTAGAAGGTGGACACTCCCTCTTAGTTGAAATTTATAATTTTTAGGTTATTTGTTGTATATGTTTTTTTTTTTAATTCTGTGTTATACAATGACAATAACAATAATGTAATTTTCTTAAAAATAGAAACTTCGGAACTTAACAGTTTTATTTTTCATTCTATACCTTTTACCGACCTCTCAAGAGTAATAATTCAGGACATGCGTGATTGATTCCACGGCATACTTTGAGGACGTTTTTTTTTACTTTACGTTATGTCTAACGTTAACAGTTCTTGAGATTAACATTTGAACAATAAAATTTCTTGTAATTTGCCAGTCTGTAGCTTATTAATGGCACATCTTAGAAAAAACGCTTACATGTTCCTATTTTACTTTTTTCATCTCTATTCAAACATGGATAGTCACCTCGAACCACACAAAAGCAGACCAAAAAAAAAACGGACAAGTTCGCGTGCGACACTTTAGCGGAACAAGGTTTTTGCTAAAGGGGGACACGTTTTTTCAAAATATATTTTCTCGAAAACAGAACTCTTGATAATACAGTTATTCGAAAACTGGGGGTGTTTTCCAATTTTTTTGGAGACCAACTTTTCAATTTTTTTTTAAATACTTTGCGAAACTACATTTTTTTAAGAAAATATGTTTTTTCAACGTACATTTTTTCATGGTTTCCACAGAAACTTCGACTGTTCATATTAAAAGAAACTTGTTTTTGGAAGAAGTAATTTACTACAGAGTAACGTCCCAGATAAAGGTCTTTATCTGAGGTAACGTCGCAGACACAAGGAATCAAACCCGACACAAAAACGGTTCGTTGATATTATTTCCGCATCTTTTTCTGCCTTTTCTTTATTGACATTTTCTACGCTAGTAGAGTTCATAATGTTTTCGGCAAATGTAATTTCCAGAATAGGTTCGTTTCCGAATAAGCATTTTTCTTTAAAGCTGTTTTTCGACAAAATTTACTTAATTTAACATCGAAAAAATATTTAAAAAAAAACCAACAATTGTTTGATTAATATAAAAGTGTATATATTCTAATATTTTTTTTATTTATGCCTTCTGCTCATTTGCAGGGATATATTTGCGTAAGTACAACTTTTTGAAAACCAATAAAAAATTTTAAAGCACTTTTCAAAAATACATTTTTTCAGAAAACATCTTTTTCGAAAAACACTTCTCGAAAATTAAGTTTTTCTAGCAACGGCTTTTGGAAAAAGTAATTTACGATAAAGTAACGTACCAAACCTGATGAAACGTGATGAAATTTAAAAAATGTTCGTTTAGGTTTGTTCAGGATTGTTTTTCGACTTTTTTATTTAACATTTTCCAACCTAGTAGAGTTCATATCGTAATACTGCTTTCGAAAAAATACATCTTCGGAAATTGTATACCTATTTTTGAAAAGTTATTTTTTTAAAGATATTTTTGAAAATTGTACTTTCCCCCCCTCCCCCCCCCCCCTAAATCCGTGCCTGTTACGTAATTGTTCTATTTTTGCACCTCTTAAAGTATAAGAGGTGCAAAAATAAGAGGTAACACCACTGTGTTCCAGGGTCAGTTGGACAGCTCTACTCATAATATTACCAAGTCGATTAGTTTATTTTTCTTGTTGCACTAAATCTCGATTGTATTAAAGTGTTTGATTGGTATGCTATTTTTTAAGTTTTACAAAACAGTTAAAATTGGATCGAACACTATTCTATTATAAATAATCATACGGATATATTATTATGTATTACATTATGTACACATGTTATGTGGAATTTTTTACCGCCACATGAAGAAATTTTCACATGTTGAATGCTTTAATAAGTTACAAATTATAATAAAGAAAACCCTATAGTGCAATTTCACATATACAGTACACTGTTGGTTCCTGATATCCCCTGAAATAATAATTCCCCCCCCCCCCCACCAAAGAAATATGCCTGAACTCAAAACTGTGCAAACGAAACACTATTCAGTCACAGAAAATTGAATCAAACCCAACCTGTGGCTAAGGTATTCTGGGATTCAGTCGCGCGACTGGCTCTGTCTAGAGTCTAGAGTGAATCGAAATTTGTTTTGACAATGTTCTTGCTCTATAATTATTAAATTCAGCATTTCTGCACATCTCTCCAGCCACGCTTACATCTTGTAATTTTATTAAAAGTACTCGTATAATAATTGTGCTTTAATTATTCTGTTATTTGCACGGATTTATAGCACTGAATTCCAACCTCGACTCTAAAATTAATTGGGGATAGTGAGTAAAGTTACCTAATTAACGATAAACAGTAATTTACGCATAAAAGCGGGCTTTCCTTTCTTCGGAATTTCAGTGAAAGGATAAAAGAGTATAAAATAAGGAGAAAATATTGCACGCTTCACAGAATATCCGATTTTATACGAGCTAGCTATTTCTATGTTCCAAAGGGAGAATTTAATTCTTTTTGGTATAAGTATTTGTTGAACTGGAAGTCAAAAGTTATTAAATACTTTGTTTCCCAACCACACAACCAAAATTGGTTTGTTTTTATCGCAATACAGGTATACAGGTTACAGGGATATTTATGGTAAGTGGTCTAGTAGGAAAACTCAGTAACTAATACAAATTTTTGATCACAGGCATAGAAAATTGTAATATTATGTAGCAAAAATATTTTTTTTAATTTAACGTTACTACTTACTAGTAACTGACAGCAAACTCCTAATTTTAAATGAATCAGTCTAACAGCCTGTTGCTCAAAACTTTTAATCAAGTAACAAACTTAATTGACATTTAAAGTCACCTCTGGCTCTCGAAATGACATTAACATGAGTGTTGTCACGTTACAAGTGTCAAATTATAGTTTAGTTCTTCATTAAATTGTTGTACAACTGTTGGATTTTGAAAGTATACCCAGAATTTCTAATATATTTTGTATGAGGTACTATGTCTAAAGTTTTCTTGACATATTACCATTTGAACAATAACATTTCTTAAAGTTTGCCCGTCTGTAGCTTAAAAATGGCACATCTTAGAAAAAAAAGCTTAAATGTGCCTCTATCTTACTTTTTCTTCTCTAGATGGAGTTGTTGTTCTCCAAGGTGCAGTGGTCAAATTACAAAGACAAGCATTTATCAAATGCCAGGATATCGAGAACTATTAAGTTTAGCTTTATTGTGCCCCATACAAATTGTTTGGTGCGTCTTGTCAATTCTTACATATTTTTAATATATTATGAGCTAACTTCTAGAAAAGAAAGAAATTTATATTTGATGTTTTAAGCAAAACATTCTGTATAAGACTTATTTTTAAACGTTCCCATTCCAACAATAACAAGATTCCATTTTTTCATTTAAAAATTGAAGGATCTGATTTGTAAATACCAGATTACATCAGTTTTGAGCACTAAATATATTTGGGCTAATATTAGGACAAAAAACTACTCCTAATATCTCATTTAACTGTCAATTAGGCTTAAAATATAATTTTACAGTGTTGAAGAATCAAGTGTATCTCAACTCCAACGATAATATTTGACAATCAGATTTCATTAAATTATGAAAACTATTCTGGACGGAAACAGGAATTATTTTTATTTAATAGGTAACTTAAGCAAATGAGTTTAAGCCGCACAGGTGTCCTAAGCCGGCCCAAAATTTTGCGCCTCATTCAGTATGTAAATTTTGACTTCCTTTGATAGAGAAGTATTTTATTCTGTTGAAAAAACACCTCTCGAGATTTCTTCAGATCACGTTCGCGGGTCCCTCGATCACGATAAACATGGTGTCTGATTTCCGTCGGTCCGTCTGCTGGCGCGAAAACTTAAAAACAGGATATAAAATAATTTGACAAAAAGTGATTCATTTTACACAATTAACGACTAAAGCTTCACCGCTGATATAATAGTATTTTTATTGTTACTTTAATCTGAAAGCATAAGTTTGAGAAAAGTATTCGGATCAACCCAATGGTTTCAGTTACAATTTAGATTTTTCATACAACACAATGTAAAAAAGTAAACAAATATCTGTTTTTGCAATAACTCTAGAACATTAGCTTAAAAGAAATAAATACGGAGTTGACGATCTTTCATGGAAAATGAACAAAATTTTTATCCTGGATTTTCCGACGATGAATCTTTATGTAAAATAAAGTACAGGTCTTTGAGCTTACTAGACAATATTTTTTTATCACTTCCTTCCACCTTTAAACTTTATGGAATTTGTAATAAAAGATACTCTCTCAGCGTTTATTTAATTTTAGTTATCAGAAACGTACATAAGTATATCGAGAAAAGACCTGTACAATATAATCAAGGAACCTCAGCGCACAAAAATTACGAAAAATTCGCATACTCTGACTTCTTCCTTTTGTCAAAATTTACCGACGTATAAGCAGTTATAGCCTAAATTTCCTTTAAATAACTAGTAGAGACAGAAAAAACCTTCAAATAATTTTGGCGAGGTTATGGGTCAAATACCCCATAGTGCGCCGCGTCTGGTTATTTATTCAAGGGTTAGCCTTACCATACTTATTGAGAATTTTGCATTCTGTTAGAAATATTGTATGTGGTAGGTAGTTAACCCTTTATGCGAGAGTGGACATGCACTTGACGCCAACGTTCATGAATTAAATTATTTTTGTCCGATACCGTATACGCATGTACCATTGCGCAAAATTTGCTGACATTTATTGTGATCTAAACTATTACGTATTAAGTACCTTCGGTCGAACCTCATACAGTTATCATGTAACAGTTGTCAGTTTGATTTATTTAAATAATTGGCTTTACATTTACTTCCTAAATATGGCTCAGTTAACCCCAGCAAAAATCAATTATCTACGAGTACAGTCGATTGCGAGACGGTGTCAATATAAGAAACACCAGATGAAGTAGAAGTCGACAAAAATACCGTGCTGTTGGCAAAGCAAAAAGTTTCAGAGCATGGAGCTATTATTAGAAAAGCAGGTTCTCGTCACCTCAAACTTTCGACCGAAGATCAAGATAGAGAATTAGTTGAATTTTTAAGAGATCACCCCCGCCATAAAGGCCAAAGAAAAGACCAATTTCCCATGCAGGGTCAGCTAATACGAGGAGAAGTCGTAATTCTGATATAATGAATCGATGTGTTGCTAATAAAATATTTTTAACGGACAGAAACAAACAAATCAGGTTAGATTTTGCCCATGAATACCTCAACCAGAATAATTTGTGGGAAATAGTGGTATTTTCAAACGAAAAAACATTTCAGTCCTGTAATAAATAATGGAAGATTTGATGCGATGCGCGGTATGATGAGAGATATACTCAGAAAACTAATAGAAGTGGACGTTTCTCTGTAAATGTTTGGGCTTGGATTAGTGCTAGGGGTCCAGGAGTTTGTCAGATCGTGGAGGGGAGGCTTACTGCAGCCCTATTCTCCACCAAGATACCCTCGGTTGAGTTCCAGCACAACAATGCTCCGATACACAAAGCCGGTTTTACTCAAAATTTCATTGAGGAAAATAATATTAGTGTTTTACCATGGCCTTCGAAGAGCCCCGATCTCAACCCGGTCGAAAACGTTTGGGGTTTAATGATAAAGGCTATAAGTAAGCATAATTTCCAGCCAAGAAATCAATATGAACTCCGCGAAAGAATAAACCAAGCTTGGGATGAAATCAACGCAAATACTACGAGAAACTTAGTTTTAAGTATGGCGCGAAGGTTGGAAGATATCATCGTCAAAAATGGTGCAATGACCAAATATTAAAAATATGTAAAATGTATTTTAATTTAGATTTTTAAATGATTTCATATTTTTACCTATTAATTTTCATTTAATTTTTAGGGTTTGATTGCTTTTTGATTTTTCATTTATGTTTAATATACGCTTAAAATATGTTGTTTTGATTAATTGAAAAAAAATATAATCCAAAATTATAACTTTGAGGTTCTTATATCTACGAGTATATCTGTTTTATCTATATCAGCCGTAAAATTCAGACAAAATAAAAACATACTTTTGATTTCACCTCGTATCACAAAGTACAAAAGGTAAAAATCTTGTAACCAAGGTTACTTTCTACAGGGTTAGGTGTCAGTATTTCCACTTTCAGAGCACCTCCTTAAATCCTGGGAGCTACAACTCGGCTGTCCCAGTATTACAACTTTGTTGTCCTAGTTTTTTTAGGCGCAATGGTACTTGTTTCCGGTATCGACGCTCCGATGACAAACCAAAGTGACCAGCCTTAATAATCAATATATGTACCTGTGTGACAAAAAATTGTGAAACATGACTCACCGTTAGGTTTCAATGGAAGACAAGCTCTTATCAGAATCTGTTCACAACTACGAGGTACTACGGGGTAGTTTTAATAACACTGTGTTTTTTGAGGATATATAAACTGCCGCTTTGAAATTTATAGTTCGTACTTCAAGTGGATGAATAAATTAATTAATCTAAATTCGACTTATGGTATGAATAGAATCTTATTGGATTTCCAATTTAACATCAATCCAATTATAACCTCTAAGTAAAGTATTTTTGGAAAATGTCGTGATTAATAATTTTACTGTAACTGGGGCACTGTAAGACTGAACATAAAATTGGATAATTTGCTTCATATGTCATTCAACATTTGCATCTATGTCAATTTAATATTTTCTATCGTTGTTTAAAGTATACATATAATCAATATCAGCAGAGTTTAATGGCGGCCGTTGACGTTAATACATGCCATTTCTAGTCCGATTCTGTTACACAATTTAAACTTTGGTCAGGACCGGACTTCACATTTCTTATCAAAATTTATGACTGTTTAAATAGTGGAACAGAATCTTACTCCAAGTAATTTACTGACAACGTATTTGTAGAAATATGAAAAAACAATGGTACTAGAACTATGAATCTAAATGAACATATTAGCCTTCTGGGGATAAATTAATAAATTTAACTATCCAAAAGCCCTACAAGTGCGCGACAGTTTTTTGTCAGGAGCATTTATGGTCTTTAATTTTCCCTTTTCCTTCTCTTTGCTTATATCGTCCAAGGCAATTGGGTGACACTGAGTTTTTATAAAGGAATAAAATTTGCCGCCTAGTAAACTCAGAAATAAACTGAGGTTAAATTTTGAATAAATAAGACGAAGACTCTGTGCATGTGATTAATACTCAATAAAGCAAACTATTACCAAAAAAAACGTTTATTCTACCCATTCAAATGGACTGATAGGTATTGGGAAAATATGTACAGTATGAAACCCAAATGGTGCATGGCAATGTAAGTATTACACCTAAGAAACGTTTTTATACCGAAATCTACATTAAGTTAAATCCGGAAAAATAGTGGAAACCTATGAAAATATCTTGGTGCCTCTCTACTTCCAATCAAAACAATATACTACCAAAAGGTCTAATAAGCACAACAGAAACAAAATAATGACCCAATGCTTCCTGAAATCACGGAAAAACCAACAAGAATATTCGTAAAAACAAACTTTGATTTCACACGTCATAAATCAAAATAGGACGGGATCGCTCTGTAAATAGCGAACTATCGCAGAATGGGCAGACGGGTCGAAGACTGAAGGAAAGAGATATGCCGGTGCAAAGGCATAAGAAAAGGATGCCCATCTACACGGCATTCGATGTGAGGTGCTGCACGTATTCCACCTGTTGATTTTTCCGGCCGCAAGGATTAGATGCAGAATATATGTATCTTCGTCGCGTACATGTAAATTTATGTATCTATCTGTCATTAATTATGCGATTTTCTGTGTCCGCGAGGCGTTTTCTGAATTAGGGAACGTTTAAATCACAAGTTGGCAAATACTTTGACATGTGTCAACGGACGCCATTGAACTCTAAAGCTGATATTGAGTATATTTTGGCTATTCTGTTTTTAAAATATATTTTCATGGAACTATGATTACGTAATCTTGTTAAAATAAACTTATTGCATACATTATTTCATCATAAATCTTTTGTTTACTGTTACATAAGGAACAATAAACAAATAATAAATTCACTATTATACAGCAGAAAATTTTGTGCAAATTGGTTTAGCCCCCGCATTTTAAAAGGATTATTAAACGCAGTAGGTATTATATCATGGTAGAGAAAACATTTTTTATTATTTAGAGAATTACCTATAAGTAAATATAGCTTCAAAAACTATGTATGTATATAATACAATATTAAAACCTCATCATGGGCCTCAGTTCATCAGCATAAGTATTATATTTTCTTATATGAGATTCAAATCAAGCAACAGTTTTTTAAGTAAATGTTTTATGTAGCAAAAAATCTGGTAAATGTATGAACAATACATGATATAGATTATTTCCTTCGTTCTAATTCTGACCAATCACAAGCGGAGGTTTTTGTGTAAAAATTGTTTTTAAAGTGGAAGAATTGTCTGCTCCGGTTAGTATTTTATTCGATTTTTACCCGCGGCAAACTTTGATACATAGATAGATATTAACGAAGATAATGGAAAAGTAATTATGTGTGTTTACTCAGGAAATAGCATTATCAAATGAACAAATTTAATACCATTCGTACATGCAATTTTTTTTTCAATGGAACTTCCAAAAATACGTTGCTAAGCTATTCTTTAGCAAATGGCGCCCTTGCAGGTGGCAAAAATCCTCGTCCTCTACTCCGATGTTTATAGCCACCAGTACTCATGCAATTTGGTAAAAAAAACTGGTTAGCAACTCATTATTTCGATTTTTTTTTTGGAAAAATTAGATGCAGTTACGATATTACCTACAAAAATATGAATTCCTACATTACCCTTATATCCTTGCCCCTTCTTAAACATACCTGAAACAAGAAAAACGTACATTAAACATAAAAATTTCTCTATTTCCTATATCGCAGTAAACTAGCATAAAAGAATAAAATAGACGGTCAGATTCAAGGGCGTACCCAGCGAGGGGCAGGGAGAGGCAGTTGACCACCCCCCCCTCCCCCCTAGAAGAAAAAGTAGTCTATGATCTTCGCAAACCGAATTCGCATCCCGCCCCCTTCCTTGAAAATAATATGAGTTGCCCCCTCGAGTGCAGATTCTGGGTACGCCCTTGGTCAGATTTATTTATCGCTGGACTATTAACAATTATTAGTTTTAGACACGCTTTCGCAATGTCTGGTCACCAAAAGGTTAGAATGCAACTTGGGTTAAGTTGATTAAAAATGTTTCACAGTTCATAGTTATAGTAAACCAAAGGGATACTTTTCAATGTGAAACATTTCACATCCATGACTACAGGTTCACCATAAGGTCAAGATTAGGTGACCAAAAAGTTTACCATACATTGTGAACAGGGCCGGCGCTAGCATGATAGGGGGGCCCCAAAAATCAAAACCTAAATGCCATAATGCCAAAAATAAAAAATGGCATCAGGAAATAAAACAACAAAATAAAAAATAACAGAAATTAATTTATTTTTATAATATTTTGTTTAAAGAAATATAGTTTTTTTATCTTCTGACAGCCCACGAAGACCGAAGTCTAAGTACTATGTACCGTGGAAATCCGACTCACACATCCAGAGCGGGATACGTCCGTAGGGATTTCACCAATCCTTTAAGAGGATGTGTGGGGTGGTACCACCTCAGTCGAGGAAGAATAATTCCTCTACCACCTTCCAACAATTAACAATCACAAAATACCCACGGTCCAACCGGGATTCGAACCGCGACCTCCCGGTTGCAAAGCTGGCGCCGTAACAACTCGGCCACCAGAGACACAATAAAAACGATTTTTTTTATTTTCTTGGGAAGATAATTAAGGAAAAATGTCCATTTATTGCTTATTAAGTTTGCAAACTTGGCAAGTGCGCCATTCTCGAAAGTTTCTAATCAAACAGTTGTTTTAATTAAACATACAAAACAATATACAGGGAAGATAAACCATTATTTATTAGACAAATCAATATTTTAAGAGGTGCAATGCAGATAATATCTTATATGATTATATAAGTTCAAATTAAAAGACGTTTCAAAATTATCAAATCTTTTCGTAGTAATTTCACCGAATCATAACCATACCCTTAATATGCTCCCACAGACCAATGCGAATTCGCTCTCGCAGCGGCATCGTTTTTTTTATCATTGGCGCTGACAATAGCTTTGTTCGCGGAGACGATCCGTGACCAGTCCGTAACCTGTACAAGTTAAATAATCCCGAACATTTATGCGCATGTGCGATTCGAAACCGATCAGGAATTGACAAATCTCCGCGAACGTATTTGGCGAACGTGCTTGTCCGGAACAGCTGCGAATCGTATTTGACAGTTCACGTAAACTTAACCTCAACAGATTTGATTATTTGGAAGTAGATTGTTAGACTGAACAACCTAATTTTTTGTAAGAAAATGTTGGAGGAAGGTAAGTAGAAATATATTATGCTACTTTCTATTCGTTTGTAAAAATTTTGCACTTTTAGAGCTGGTTCAATATGTGATACTTCCCGGTCCCGTTGGTGGCAGTAATGAAGTTAGTAACGACGCGTACAGGTGGACTCATGGGGACACTTTAGTTTTTCTCGATCTCTATGATGAATACAGAACACAAGTAGGTACTCTACGTGTAAAGAGTCTCAAAAGGATGTTCGAAGAAATTTCAAAAGAACTAAAAATAAAAACTGGAAAAAACATAAGCCCGTGTAATTGTGAAAATCGATGGAGAGTATTGGAGAGGGCATATAAAAAATATATTCTCAATATGAATAAAACGGGGAGCGCAAGAAAGGATTTCGAATATTCTGAGGTTACGCACAAAATTTTAGGGAAAAAGAAAAACATCCATCCGGAACTTGTGCTATCAAGTGAGAATGTTGATATTCTAGTTGAAACTGGTTCAACTTCCAATGAAACTGAAGCAGTTTTGTCAAATGACGTTGAAATTACACCAAAGCGACATGCATCTAAAATCACTCCTACACCAAAGAAAGAATATAGGAGTAAAATCTTAAAATGCCAGATCCTGAGGGAGATTCGGTTGGATAGGCAAAGGTATTATGCACAGAGACTAGCACAAGAAGACAAAAAGATTGAACAAAAAATCAAGAAAAATAAGCTTTTGGAAGAAAGGAATGACATTTTACGAAACCAGTAAAGTGGAGTATATTATTAAAAAAAGTTGCGTCAAAAGTGTCGCTCCATATAGTTTCCCTAGTTTACTGTTGTTGTCTTGTTAGTTTAAAATAATATGCCCTCAAAATTTACTTGCAGTTCGGTTTTGTTTATTGTTGTAATGTATAATGGTCAGACATACAGACTGAATAAGTTTGGCAGGTAACTTTTCCACGGTAAACTAAGAAACCTTTTAATTGTAATTGATAAGTAATGAAATATATCTGCAAAATTTTAAGACTTTAAGTACACAGCCAATAAAATGGTTGGTGTATCAAATTACATAGATATATTTAACTGAAAATGGAGGGTTTTTAATGAGCATTGTAGTGTGTGTGAAAGATAGTTGCCCAACTTAGGCCATGCCCCACTGCAGTGTCAATTCATTGAAAATGTAGTGAATTAGGAGTTTTGAATAACTTGAAAGCCTTGTAAACGCTCTTGTTAGGTAGAATCTGCGTTATAGACTATTGGTAGTTAGTATTAGAAGTTGGAGAAGTTTATTTTTGTTGTAAAAAAAAGATGTGTTGTATTTTATTAAAAAGAAAACTAATTACATACATGTTTTCTTCAATTATTAGATATATTATTAGTGGTAATTACCTTTGCCATTACTACAAAAACATAAACAATAATTTACTGAACAAAACAAATCAGTGTTCATAGCATTATGAAAGGTAACGTATTCATTACATTGTTTCTTTGCTGTAAACCATTTACATCATCGTGATTTTCATCGTCCACCACATCCCTTCTTGCATTAGGTTCTTCCCCAGGTTCTTCATCTCTGTCAGGTTCTGCCTGAAGTTCAAACTCATCATCAAGAGTAATGTTATGAAGTACAGCACACGCTCGAATAAAATGAACCATATCTCGAACAGAACGCAATTTCAAGTGGTACAGCTGTCGAAATTTTTGCTTTAATATCCCAAAGCAGTGCTCTATACGATATCTATTTTGTGATAACAGGTAATTATAATTTCTTTGCCTTCTGGTCAGATGGCCAAGGTCACGAAATGGTGTTAACAAGTGAGGCAAGCAGGGGTATCCACTGTCACCAAGAATAAAATAATCCTGGCATCGTTGAGGCAAAGTATTGTACAATGGAGAATTTCTGAACACTCTGCTATCATGCACAGACCCGGGATACCCGACAAAGATATCACGTATCATTCTTCTATGATCACACACCATCTTGGCCTGTAACAATAAATACATAACTTTTGTAGGTCTATCTATGTCAGTCGGAGAGGTCGTGATAAAAAAATTCACGAGTTTTATAAAATCTAATATTTTATAACCTTGTATAAGTGTACCACATTTTCACTTTTTTACCACGACCTCTCAGACTATGTGTACTACATTAATATTGAAATTAACATGAAAAGTAACTTACCTGAATAGAGTAAAAATGCTTTCGGTTCAAATAGGAATCTGCATCTTCTGCCGGTTTATCAATTCGGATATGTGTACCATCAATCGCTCCGACGGAACCTGGAAAATTATTTGCGCGAAAATGTCTCTCGATTACCACTTTCTCGTTTGCTGTTGGCCATACAATTACTTCTCGAGATAAATTGCTTAAAAAGTACGTTACTCGTCTAATAACTTTGTGTAAGGAACTTTTCGTTATGTTAAATCTATCGGCTACATCTCGAAACCCACCAGCTTCATGTCCAGCAAACCAAAGAAATATAGTTATACATTTTAATGCTGATATTTTCGGTGCGCCTCCTTCTTGATTATTAAAGTATTCAGAATTTTGGAACCGTTCGGCTAAAGCTGCCGTATTTTCTCTACTTATACGGAAGTGTTCCAAGTACTGAGCGTTATCATACTGCGGAACAGTTTCCTCAAAATAGCTGCTGTTTTTAGGCGCCTCTATCAAGTCTACAATTTCTTCAAGATCTTCGTCACTTGAACTGAAATGATCACTCATCTAAAAACAAAAACATTATATAATGATTAAAATTTCCACAAAGACGTATTTGTTCTGTTATGAGTAATTTTAAATACAAAAATAATTGAATATACTACAGCATATTATATACAAATTTATATCTACCTTGATACAACTAACAGCATATGACATTTGCCGCCCAAAATTAAACGACACTTTTCAAACCAATTTCACACTGCACTTGCGCGGACAAATAATTCATGCCGTAATCCTCGGATCGTTTTGACTGGTTACGGATGTGTCCTGAACTTGTTCTCGCATCACCGCGAACGCCAAATTTATTGTCAAAATCAGTGATTTGCTGCACCGCGAACGCAAATAATCGCAAAGCGCACGCGCACTTGTCACGGACTAGTTCCGGATCGTCTCCGCGAACAAAGCTAATGATATGAAAAATCGCAGACGCTGCGACAGAGACTTCATGTTGGTCTGTGGAATCCTTTACTCCTGATGTCATCCCTCGTGTTGTCGCTTTGGTGTAGGTTGCCATGTTGTAAATACACACATCAAAATTGAATAAGGGACACACTCAAAAAACGGCTAAGTTTTCTGGTGAAGATAAGCTTCAGGTATTAAAATATCTAAAGGAATTCTCTACGCTTGTGTACATTGTTTACACTAGTTTACGTGAATATTGGGAAATCCCCGCATATGGTTTTATCCAGTTATGTCCCGCAAATGGTAGTATCCAGAAGTGTGAGTAATGTCTCGTTCAGTACGTTTACGGTTGTTTAAAATGTTGCTTCTGTGTTTGTGGGTTTTAGTAATTATGGAACGACATCATCTTGACCGCGAGGGGCAGTTAAGAGCGATTGAAGGTGGTATGCCCATAAGGGACGTAGCACAGGCTGTATATATATTCCACAAAAAGCACAATTGGCCGGTGTAAGGGCTTGATATAGGGGCACAGCAAGAGCCACCCTACCAGTACACAATCTATTCATTCAAATGCAGGCTCTTTAAAACAGAACTACTACGGCCAACCAATTAAAACTAACGATGCAAAATGTACACAACAGCAAATGCAGGCTCTTTAAAACAGAACTACTACGGCCAACCAATTAAAACTAACGATGCAAAATGTACACAACAGTACAGTGAGCTACCAAACTATACGAAACAGATTGCATAAGGTTGAGCTTCATTCCAGAAGACCGGTCCGTGTTCCTATGTTGAGCAGAGGAAATCGCGTTCGACGTTTAGAATGGACCCAAGAACATCTACACTGGCAATATCAAGACTGGGCCTGTCTTGTTCACGGACGAGTCCAGATTTGGACTCGAACCAGATTCCAGAAGAACTAGGGTGTGGAGAAGAGCAGGCAATGAATCCCGTTTGCAGACCATTCATGAAGTCGACAGGTATCAAGGTGGAAGGCGATGCGGAATTAATAAGTGGGTGACAACCTTTATTCCTCTTAATTGCCCCATTAATTCATCTTACTTCGTTCACATTAAATGTAGTACTAAATACACTTAATTATTTTTACACGCATTCTGTACGTTGGTAGTTACTGTTCTAAAATTAAGTTGGGCCTACCAGTTGGTCCAATGTGACCATAAGAAAACACCAGTCGCTAAGGCGGCATTTTCCACGTGGTGTCCATGTTGGCTAACTTAATTTCATTTTGACATGTTTTTTCGGCTTAACAATAACACTACAAGTATATTAAGTATTTATATTAAGTATAGTTTCATATTCTATAGGTATTGTAACGTATTAAAAAAAGTTTCAAGATATTTTATGATTTATTTTAGGAAAACAATATTTACAAAGAATATTGAGGTCCTAGTGACACAAAAAATATCACCATAGATCTTTTACTATATTAATCTCCTGAATAAAATCATTATACAAGTTGAAACTTTAAATAATTGACTAAAAATTGCTTGCAAGATATGAAGCTATACTTAATATACTTATGTTATTGTTAAGAAATTTAATGCCGAAAAACCATGTCAAAATGAAATTAAGCTGACCAACCTGGACGCCACATAGAAAATGCCGCCTTAATAGCAATATCCGTGCACTGTTAGAAAGAGTAACATTAGTCGAACATGCATGTAACATGATGTAACTAATGTCACGTTCATTATTTTAAATAAAACATCCTGGTAAACAAGTTTTATTTGCGGAATTTGGATATCATGTTGATACAACTCGTAAAAATCTAAATTTATAGGTAAACATATTTAGCCAACAAAATTTAGTTTAAAAGCAAACGCAGATATATTTTAGGTATATGCCGTCGAAGGTGTTAATGACATCCAATTAGTAAGTCTGTTTAAATATTCTTTTAGCCCAAAGCAAGGTAATAAATTGGATTTATCTTTATTAACATCACAATATTTTCTTGGTCAATTTCTGATTGAGCTGCCTAAAGAAACAAGTTGTTAAAGGACAGGCCTTATAAGCAATTGTTGTACGAGTTGCAAAAATTTACACATTATGTGTTAAGTACAAAGAAATAATGTTTCAGATGGAAGGACGACAGCATTAAACTGTAAGTCATAAAAATTACAGTTTGATGTTACTTTATCGTAACAGATTCACCAGCAGACTAGCAATAACATGAAATGCAGTAATTTATATTAAGAAAATCATAGGGCCCGATGCAGAAACATCATACTAAGTTTTACATAGAATTTCACTTCCTTAAAACGCTCAGTTTGCCCACGGGTTTAAAGAGAGTAGTATTAGGATATAGCAGGACCTTAATTTTCCAACTTCTTACATACTTTCAAGGTATGAACTGGTTCCCTACAAAATTCCCAGAGAATGCCTTCTTGGTGGAAAATGAATCGTTACTTTATATTTAACAATACGAATTCTCATGAAATAAAGAGTCAACAAGTAAATCGAGATACTCGCAAAAATTGTAAATTCTGTTGGGTGAATTTTCGTTTGGTAGGGTAGAACTAGTGTCGGACTGGGACCCCTGTGTATACCTTGGAACTTTCAGGATTAGTCGACGGGGCCGCATTGTAATAATTTGTATTTTAAAAATAAAAATATCTAAGACTTCCTCTGTGACAGGTAGACATAAATAAAATGTAGGTAGGTATACTTTACTTGTTGACCGACTTTTTGTACCTGTTATAGGAACTTCTACCGCAGCCCTACCCTGTCCCGCAAGTTTGCAGTAGTGCTTACGAACTACTTGTCTACACAACGGGGTCGACCAAGTAGTTTTATTACAGTTAATACATACGTCATGGCCAAATATCGTGAAATGTACTTCAATCTCCATAGTAAACCATCTTTTATACTTTTATCTGATTTGTTATTATTAAAAAGTCTCATGAAATAAATAAAGAAACGCTACTTAAAGAACAAAGAAAACGACAACCAAACTAAACAAGGTAACCTAAGTTCAACAACAATCGTTAATGAATCTGAAGACATTTAAGCGAATAGAGACACTTAAGCTAAACATCCAGATCTAGTTTCAAGAACTTTTGTTAGTAAATTTTTGGAGTAGATAGTATTCCACACATAAATTTTTGACACAGATTGTAGAATAAACTGTTGAAGGTTAGCGAACTGGTTCATAATGATTAAAGAAAAAAATTTAAGAGGAAAGGAAGTCTAGGACCGAGCGCTGTTGGAACGATTAACCTGAAACTTCGACCCCTATAAACTTAGAAAAAGACGGAGTCAATAAAAGTATTTTCTTCTACATCTCTTTTTTCAATTTAAGTTTATTCCAAGAATCTATGGCAATGGGAAATAACTCATTTTTGTTATTTTTGAAATGTGATTAGTTTTAAAACATTTATCCAAAACAAGATGTGCTAGATTATCATTTGCAAAACATCATTTGAAAATGTGCAACAACTTTGTTATAACAGAATTCTAGACTATTTGCAAATGCTTGTTGACGCTTATAACTGGTAACGACCTAGGCCTTAAAAGCCTATGTAAAGCGTGATCTGCTATTCGTTTGTGACCGTCTCGGTGAAAGTAGTAACAAACGCTATCAGCTGACAGTGACAGTTTGGTTTGACATTAAGGACGAAAGTTTATTTCAGATTTAAAACTGCCTGTAAAAAGATTTTTAACCTACGGCCCAATTCTTATTATTACGTCACTTTTCCTCGAAACAGAGAATATCCATCATTTTTACCTCGTTTTGGCTCGAGAATTATTTTTCTAATTTCAAGACTTGGGCCTCTGGACGGTAAAACACCTCCTGTCATAATCTTTAATTAATATGTGCATCGACGATTAACAGAACTCTTGGTAAAGTCACATTTTCTGTTAAAATATATTTAAAACAATATAACACCGTGAAAATACAACTTAAGTGGCGACGGCATAATAAACAAATTTGTATATATTATGTTCTATCTCATTTTTTTCTGTGAAATAATTTAACTCATAAAAAAAACTTAACTTTTAGTTTCCTATTTTTAAATTGTTTCGTCTGTTTGTCTCTCATGTTAAATCCTTTAGAATGTAACAGCTGATGAATTTAATCTCAGCAGACACTCTAAATTAAAGTACAAAAATAATAGGATTATATTCTAATTTCATTTCAGTCTCCAGTCGCCATCCACTTTTAAATCACTTTAAAAGCTACAAGTTAAATCTAAACTGATTAACATTACATAAATCTCCAAGCACATTAGTGTCGCCATAATTAAATTAAAATTGTTTACCTTTCGGGACTTAATTTTCGATTTAATTCGATTATTTTATGTGCATGTAGGTGTGAAATGCACCCACATAATGACGGGTCAAATATATAATAATTTTGTTATTGCCGAAATGGGTATTAATTTAAATTTGATTGAATTATGATGCTGTAATATAACTGTCAGAGCAGTCGATTTTATTAGTCTTAAAAATATTTAAGAGTTCATTTTAGATTTGCTTGTACTTGAATTACAAGAATTAAGGAGTCATAAAGAAAGTCCTAAGCGCACGGAACTTATTTTGAAAAACAAATAACACTGATAAAATTTAATAAAATATTAGCCATTGTATTTATCATTAGTACTCCATTAACTATCTGTTTATATAAATACAGGAATAATAATCGTTTTTAAGTATACTAGATACCTAGAAGACAGAGCACCTGACGTGGCATTCCCTGTAGGTCCAATTTCTAACATATTTGTAAAAAATTTAAAATTAACTGACATATCTCATTATTGAGTTTTAGCACTCAAACCGGTCTAATTTGACAATATTGTTTAAATTATTATATAAGTAAGCAGTGGCGGCTGGTAAAATTTCAAAGTTGTATATCTCTGTTGCTACTTACAGGACACGAACCAAATTTAGGGATTGTAATAGTGAGTCCACTGGGAATGTTTTGGTAAAGAAAAAAAACATTTTGTGATTTGCAATTGCCTGGGAAAAAATTAACACGTTTTAATATTCTACTTATTATTTTTTTAAACAAATTTACCATCATTTCGTCGAAAATTTTTAAATTTTAAGAGAAAAATATGTTAGTAGGATTTATGATCATTTGAATTTTTTTAAATCATATTTTAGGTTTAAAAAAGTTTCTAACTTTCTACTAACACAATTTTTCCCTTAAAATTTAATAATTTTCGACAAAATGATGTAAAATTTGTTTAGAAAAAATAATTTGGTCGTTATACTTTTAAAGTCCCCTAAGCTTTGCTACTTGTCCCAAATAATAAAATCAAAAAATAAGCAAGTATTTTTGTTCATATAGGTGCCAAATACATAATTTAGGAACTTTAAGTATACGCACCACGGGGCGGCGTTGAATCTACCAGGTGCAACGGTTAACGCTGTGTACGAATCTACCAGCTGCAACGGTTAACGCTGTGTACCGTTGTCAAGTCCGGTTAACCACTCGGTATAATGCGGTAAACCAATGGTAACACTGGTTCCTGAAAGAACCGGTTTTACTACGGAACGCAGATTGATCGTTTCTGTTAGATTTCTGTTGATTTTTACGGATATCTACTCAACCTAAAAATATACCTCTCCTCCTGCTTCCAACATTTAAAAACAGATGGCATTAATGACCAGATATTTTTCAGGAACCGCGTTTCCAATTTCACCAACTTTTCAGGTTACCGATACTTACGGGACACAAAACCGTAACTGAAGTTGACAACAGTACCCGCCCTAAGTATCATTTGAAGCGCTAAGCCGTTGTCGTATGTTTATTGAGGTTATCCTGCGTCTCTCTCTCTCTCTCTCTTTCTCTCTTTCTCTTTTTCTCTCTTTCTCTCTTTCTCTCTCTCCCGCCTTCCAAATTTTGTGGATCTATTTAGTATCTTTCAAAACATATCGATAAAAATGTAAAAGAATATTTTAACGTTAACGCATCTCTCTTATTATCAACTTTTGAACTAAGATATGTTAGGTGAAATCTACCTAAACCAGGGAAGCCACTGCCAAGGTATGGAGCATTCGTTATCAAACACCCTGTACATATTATACAAATTGTATAATATTAAGTTATAGTCTCATTCTAAAATTAATTGTTCTGCCACTAAACAGGCATTAATTCTTAATAATGTCTCTTGACACTCAAAATCGGTGATAGCCGGGGGGTGGGGGGGGGGGGGGGGTGTTGAACGCAAATACTACCTGGCTTGTTTAGTTTTTATATAATTTTGTACAATTTTGTATAAGGGGATCCATTGTTAAACTGCACTTTTCTGGAAGTTTTACGTTCTCCAAAATAAAACAGTTTATCAGTAGGCGTAAATATCATTTATTCCAAGGTCACACTGCACTGTTTCGATTTGAAGCCCAACGTGGACTCTTTTTGCCAATTTATTGGTTGTTTCCCTTAAACAGTGTACTTTAGCGACATTGAACAAACCTACTCTTTTTTAAAGAATCGCATTTCTGGAACATTTCGGCACCGAATATATAACACTAGAAGGATCACTCTCCAAGAAGCGCGAACACGCCCGAGCCTGCGCGACGAAATTTTCCCTTCTCATCTCGTCCCCGCTTGGGCGCAAAAGCCCTGGAGTTGATTCATTCGAAGACGCGTGGTGGTATAAAGTGAACCAAATAAGCGTACGGAGAGTTTTGTGTTGTTTATATAGGGGTGACTGAATAAAGTTAAATTAATACTTTTTGTGTGTTGAACATTTTTTTACTTTTTCGTTCTGGTGGTGGTGTTAATCTGTTTGTGTAGTAAAAATAAAAACAAACAAAACAATAAATAATGTTTATTAATTTAGCTCCCAAAATCTTTTGTCAATAGATTCGGAACGGAAGGTCGATGGTCGAACATCGAAATATAATCATCGATATTGGCATCGATATTTATGACCCCTAACATCGATGGCAAAACATCGATGTTTTTTAAACATTCTAACATCGCCCAGAACTGCGCGCAGACGAACATCAATATGGCGAGACGTCTTTGGGTCACGCGGCAGCCCAATCTTTCAATTTTAACTAACGATAACTTGAACACTATAAGTCGTAGAAAACTGCGTTTTTTTTAAACTCAATATTTTGGCTTTCCTTCGTATGCAGATGGTATGACCAAATTCTTTAAAACATAAAAGTTTCTCGCTTACTTAAAAAGGTGCTGCGATTAAAGTACCTACATGTTGAAGTTTCACCAAGTTTTACAAAAAAACTAGAGTTTTAAAAAAAAAAACAAAATTGACTCAGTAGCCTTCGCTCACATTTCTTCTGTGGATTAAAAAAAATATAACGGAATTATATCGATTAGTTCCGAAGATATCGCGAGGTATGTGTAAAAATGTAAGAGACATTAATTTTGTCACATTAATGACATTTTTCGTCATAAAAAAGTTTGACCTTCCAAAAAATGTTGTAATTGGCCATTTCAGATAGACTAGACCCTAGCCAATCATTCTGTGAAGGTCCCATGTAGTTGTACCTTACAATTTTTTTTAACTCATTTTTGCCGGTTTTACAGTCCACTATTCCCGGCCAGTAAAAAAGTATTGTAATTGCAAAAACAAATCACCTTGCGAGTCAGATCTTGACGTTATTTTTTCCGGGCTTTAAAATATTTCTCTTAGAAAAATATTTTGCATTTGGCAAATCCGAGCAAACAGTTTACATATTTAAAACAGGGTGAATCCATTGTGAGCGAGGCAACTGCTGTGTAAAGGTATTTGTCGATTTTTTAAATATTTTATTTAGAATGACAAACAACATTCCTTTTGTTTTGCTCCTATCGTCAACATACTGCCATGACAATAAGGCATGTACCGAAATAATCGATTATGATCCAAATGTAATTACAAATTAATGTGCCTTCTTTTATGAATATAATATATACCACTTGGAACTTGCCAATTATAAAATCGGCAAATACCTACCTTTAGACAGAACAGTAGGTAAAGAAACAAAAAAAAAGTTTGCCACTTTGTATAACTTTCTCACAATATGGTTGGATTCATTAAATATTTAACTATTCTTCTATAACCGTCATAAAATTTAAGCAAAAATCTTAACATTTTAATTTTTTATAGTGTTCACCTTGTATATATTGAACACAAAGGATATTCTTTTTTGAGTAGTGTTAATGCCTACTTTGCATACAAAATTTCATCCTTTTCCGTCAACTAGTTTTTGAGCTGTCGGGTTAACAGATAGACCGACAGACAGGAAGACGGAATTGTTGTCATCTAGGAACCCCAAAACGGTAACATCTGTCAAAATCTCGGAAGGTCTGTTACGCCGTTAATAATTTCTTAGTTATTTTAGGTATATTATCTTACCACTCGTTTTTTCAGTATTAACTGATTTCTAATAAAAAACAAACTTAGTATTTAATTTATTTGTAGGTGCTGGAACTTACTTTACGCAAATTGTATTATATATACTTAGGTTAAGAAAATTCAGTAATCCAATAACTTTTTATTTATTTCTAATTTAACTAACTATAAGTAAAGAACGCAGCTCAACTGTGTGTTTTTAAATAAAAATATTTCCCTACATGTATTTAAAAAATATATTATCTCAGTTTCTTTTTATCCGATATATTAAGTTTATTATTTGATCGATCTAAAACACACTTTAATGTTGTTTCTATTGCAACTACTTTATTGTAGATAAATAATAGTTTGCAGTGTTCTTGCTAACAAATTGAACTGCGTTCTTATAAGTAACTTTATGTTAATACAACTGATTAATTAAAAAACTGTAGTTTACTTTTAGTTTTATTCCGTTCCTACAGAGTAACCCTCGTAAAGCAGCTCGGCCCGCTTACACATATCGCGTGCACGTATCGCCCTCGTAATTTGGGATTTCCGTCTACGACCTCGCAAGTCTTACAATTCAAGAAAATATATTCGGCTGCTGCCGGCGATGCTTTGATCTTAGAACATCACAGTGCCGCGCAGGAGTGACCCTTCTATGTGTTATATATTCGGTGATTTCGGTGTTAGTACGCGGGATCTAACATTAACCAAATAATAGTCTAACCGCCCTGAAAGTCTAGCAAAAAATATAATGGTTTCTTTGTAATTACGATTTACGTAAAAGTCAGAAAAGGTACTTTTGTGCGATTTTCCGTAGTAAGCCAGTTTAGTTGGGATAGACGAAACATGTCCAAATTTGCGCCAGCTTTTAACATATTGACAACAGGCATTCTGTACCCATTGTATACATCGTTTGTCAAATATAGGTTCAAAACTTTCACACAGCAGTTTTCTGAGCCTAACTCTTAAACTGTGCCTGTTGGCATATAATAATTTTATGGACAAGTGAATTCGTGGAAGCAATCCACTGATGTATTGGATAAATTTGTATCTATTTATTATTCAAAATTATGCCTAGACTCTTTGAGCTATCTACTACGGGGAAGAAAGTGTCACCTATCCTAGCACTAAAATTATAAAGCAAATTCTGTTTGCAAATAAAATTAAATTGCATTTGCTTGAACTGAGTATTATAGTATAGTTTAGTATAGAAATTATGATGTAATGACAAGGATATGATATTTAGTTTCCAAGTCCCAACTTGGCAGAGGCACCAGCCCGCATGTGTGCCATCTGTTTATTGGAAACTGGAATATATAACACAACTGTTGTATGTCAGTGTAAACCAAAATCGGCAAGAGGTCCAGCCCGGATAACTAAGAGACTCCTGATAAGACTGGAAAGAGTGCGGAATACCGATTATTAAAACATTCCTTTTGAAATCGGTCGCCAAGAGACCTTATTATAGAAATAGCATCGACCATATTATAAGTAATGTCATAGAGCTATATGCCCCTCCCTAAAACCCCACTGAGAGGAAGGCAATATATTGTTTCTGGAAACATACTCAGTAAGTTGTTTAAAAAGTATGCTAATTGGCCAAAGATCAGAAAGTGATTCGGCGATATTTGCAGTGGCGTAACTACAGGGGGCCTAGGGGGCCTTCAAGGTCTTTCCAGGTCCCCCAGAATTTTTCCAATTTACCTTTTAAAATAGGCTAAGCCCCATTACCATCACCCAGGCCCTCCCTAGTCAGATGACTAGTTACGCCAATGGGTATTTGTCTTAGGTAGGGGCATAATAATACTAGTTTTACGCTGACTGGGAAAATAGCAAGCTATGCAGATATTACAAATTAATAATATTTTTAATATCTGCAAAACTGCAACATTATAGGAGAAATATCATCAGTGCCACAGGCATTACTCCGAAAGCTTGCTATGAGTTCGGTAATTTGTTGTTGAACTAAAGGTACTATTCTCATAAAAACTTACTAACTTGGCGTCACAACCTTCTCTTTAAATGGCAGAAAAAAAAATTAATTTGTGAAGAAATTCCAATATTGAGTGCTTTCCGTATTGCTTTAGTTTATTGTCCTTTCTGACCGTCGTCAGTGCTAAATTACGTATGGGTTCTGTAACTATTAAAAAAACTTGATTTTTTTACTGTTTATAATTATATTAGATTAGTATTTTCGGAAGAGCAAGAACTCTAAGGCTTACTGACACGTGCAGTTACAACAGGAGCATGAATATGACACATATTGATTACATATTCATTAAAAATCTGAATTTTCCTATCAATATTTTGAACTCTTGAGAATATGGTTAAAAGGTGTATTCCTTAAATCGTATAGAAATTTGTCGATAGTACATTTTTTTAAATTACTATACATTACATTTTTTTTTAATTTAAATTCTCAAAACAATACGCAAGGGTAGTCCGACAGATTATGGATAGTGTGTATTAACACCGGAATTGCTAACGATATCTCTATTTAATTGAAATGGCAAATATGACATAATGTATTACATATTACATACACATTACATACATACATATTACATGAAATTTTTTAAAATAATTATTTATTTTTATTTTCTCTTTATATTATGTTTTATACTTAAATGTTACAGACACAGACCGTTGGGATGTTCCTCTTTTTTTTGGGTATATTTAACGAAGTTATTCCCTGTAAGCATCCATCATATTACTGCTTGGTTGGTAACACAATACAAATACTAAACCGAAATAAGGCTAAAAGCTCCATAGAAAGCTCTATATAGAGTCGGATAGCGAATCAATCATTATAAGGTTACATAATGTTGTTTAAATTGACGTGAATACCGAAAATTAGATTACAATTTTGACCTTGGAGAGATATTAATTACTTAAAACGAATATTAAGTAGTGGTAAATGATTTTTTATCTATCTTTCTCTATTATGGTGTATCGAGAATGTCTAGGAAAGGACTATTTCAACTTTGTATCCGAAGATATATGTATCATGACATGTGTTATTCATTAGTACAGAAAAAGAACATATTATAAAAATAATATAATTTCGGCAATTTCCCTATGCAAATTTCGATATTTTATTGAATTGATGTAGCCTTTGCTTGATGAAGCTGCATTATAAAACTATTTAACAAACTACCAACAAACGTGTTTAAATCTTCACTAATTTTTTATTCTTAAAACATGACAATAATTGTTTCGACACACAGTGTCTTCGTCGTATGGTTGGTATAAACTAAAAACTGTTCTTATTATTACATGTATTAACTACCCAACAAATTTTACCTAAATTCTTACAACCTGGTGATTATGTTTACAATTCCTATAGGATTAGGTAAAGTCCTTTAATTTTACAATTTTAAGTTATAGAATGTACAACAATACCGTTTTATTGCTGGTGTAATTTCCAACAAATTATAAATTTAACAATGGGGAACTATTCAAGTCCAACTGGTCATTTAATAATGTTTATTTATTTTCATACCTTCTAAAAAATTAAGTTGTACAGATTTGTTTTTTAACTGTAAAATTTCAAATTATTCAAATGTAGAGCGTAATGGCAATAATAATTTTTTTTGTTATAACTTGTTTTGTGTTCTTTAAGTCTTTTTTCAAAACTTCTACCCGTTTGTCCTATGTAAATTTTTGGGCAACTGCCACATTTAAGTTTATACACACCACATTTTTGTTCTCTTCTAATTTTACTTTTTTTCTTTTTTATTAATTTACCTAATTTGTTATTCGTTTTGAAAGCAATACGCAAATCTAGTTTATTTAAACGTGTTTTGATTTTTTGTGTAAGTTTACCGGTATATGCGAGTGTTTTGTATCCAAGTGCAGCTTTTGATTTTGTTGCAGGATCTGCTAAATTGATAGCTTTTTTTATATTGTTTTTTATTAATAATTTAATTAAATTTAATTAAATAATAAAAGCTATCAATTTAGCAAATCCTACAACAACTTAACATGCAATTGTGTTCTGGGGAAACTGTTCCGGAGCCAATGAAGTGTTTGATCAACAAAAAAAAATTATAAAAACTATGCAATTCGAACCATTCCGTCACTCATGTCGTCAATTATTTCCTAAACTCGGTATACCAACTTTTCCAACCCTTTTTATGTATAATTCTGTTAAATATGCTAGAGAGAATTCCTCTATCTTTGGATTGACTCGAGATGTCGCTGATCATTACGGACTGAGAAAAACCAAGACAGGGTTTTTCTCTGATTGAAGTATCCCTAATCGTTTATATATAGAGATTATGGCTATTTTTTCTTAAAATAGTAAATACACCTCATCATCGTCTAGGCATTCTAGCAAATTTGCTCACTCGACCGATAGATCACGTCTCCAGTCTCCACTCCCCTGTCCCTATCTTGTCACCAACCGGCGCGTATAATACTGGCGTTGTTGGATTTTGTTTATTTTTACACTTTACAACATAACAAGCTTATTAATTAGCATTGACACTACTTTATAACAAATTAAAATTAGCATTAAGATTTGCATTTGTGTATATTAAAGCATATGCAGCGTATGCAATAAATACTAAATTTTATAGTACGGTCCAATGTTTGACCAGAGCTGAGCGTTCGGCAAGGCGCACCTATGGTACTAACTTTGTTTACAGATTTGTACATTTGTGTAAGCGCTAACCAAATGTGATGCCGCCAGGGTCATGTTTATTTAAACGGAAGCTAAAAGACGGGAAATGCTGACGCGAAGAAATGGAAGATTATGAGAATAACAGAGAAGCGACAGCGTGTCATCGAAATCTGTATGCGCATTTGCAAAAATAGACCCACTTTTACTTCAACAGAAACGTCAAATCGCTGCCGATTTATTTAGTCCGAGAGTCGATGCGTTCAGTTTCTGTTTGGCGGTTCTAAACTAGTATTACGGTGTTTACGGTCTAGTATTCTTACTTTTTTACATTTCGCAATTGTACCGAAAGGTTACTGTGTAGTTCGTGCGTGTTTTACGAAAAAGGGAGAAGGAAATGCTGTATTTTCTTTCCCGAAAACAGGTAGGCTGAGTACATTTGCATACGTACATACCATAATAGTTGTTTGAGTTTGTAAAGTATTTGTTTTATTTTGCCTTTATTTAAATGTTTCTTTTTGGAGAAACGTAGTAAAATTAGCTTGAGTTTAAGCAAAACACTTTGTTCTTATCAAAAAGTAGGTTTCTTTCTTGTTTAATCTTAATATTGATACCCTAAGGTATGATTGTTGATCCTAACCTAACAAAAGTTAATATCTATTAAAATGTTTTAAAAAGTTAGAGACAAAGTTTTATGTTAGTTTTTAATTTAGGTAAGTAGTCGACTCATTTCCCATATACAGTATATTATTTTTTACAGTGCTAAAGTCTGGGCAGATGCTTGTCACAGAACGGATATATTAACAAAAAAGTGTTACAAACTTCAAGATGTGCGAACCTCATTTTCAAGAAACATGGTTTTCAAAGACGGTGCATCAAGGAAATGTTTATTGCCCAATGCAGTCCCCACAGTGTTTGACCATAAAAAAGGCCAGTAGAAGAGCAAATAAGCGATGTTTAATCAGGTATCTGAACTTCTATTTTTTATTTAACTTTTTTGCACAATAATTCAGGGGCAAACATTCGAACCAATTGTCGTAAATATGTTTTTATTATACATATAAATTCCTTCATATTATTTATTTTGTTCTTTTACACAACGGTCTAACTTCAAACCTGTACTTATTTTCTTTCCATTAACCTATTAATTTTTATTCAATGTCATTTTCTCATTTCCAGATGTCAGCGTAGTGCTGCTACCAAAGGACAAAAATACGAAACCACAAACTACTTCCCCCATTTCTGATGAATTTCAAGGTAAAGTTAGTCTACCACGAAATCTATAATCAATAAATATCGTACCCATAATGATGGACAATTTTAGCCAAATTTATACTTTTATTTAATACTTTATAACATAACGCGTTTCGCTACACTATAGCTTCATCCGATGTTTGTTACAGACTAAATCTTAAATCTAGAGTGTCATTGTTGTATTTACAACAATCCAGGTAGATAAATAAATTTTAATTTAGGTTTTATTATTGTACTAATTTACTATGGGGAATTCCCACTGGGCTTCATGTTTATTAGGTAAATAAGGTTACTAAGGGTGAGTTATTTAATTGTAATTGATCATTAAGTAATATATCGGAATTTTTCTACCGATTTATCTCAAGACTTTCAATTAAATTCAATTTTTTTACCTTTATTTTCTACATGTAGTATTTTAAAATTTTTATCATATGTATGTCGATTCTGTAAAAGATGGTTTGAATATGTAGAATTATTTTTATTATTAATAAAACTTCTTTTATGTTCTATTATACGTGTTAAAAATGATCGGCCTGTTTGGCCTATGTATCTGTTCGGACATGATCCACATATTATCTGATATACACCTGATTTATTATTTTTATTGGTTTTACTTTTTGAATTTTTCATAAATTTTCCTAGTGAATTATTTGTTTTAAATGCTACTTTGAGATTGACATTTCTGCTGGTTTCCCGAAATAAGTAATTTTTTTAACCGAGCAGAACAAATTTAAAAATTTGTCCCACTTGTGAAAAAGACAAAAACTTTTATTTTCCTCTTTTGAATACAAAGGTTATATCAACTTTAGTCTTGGGGGGGGGTCAACCCCCAACACCCCCTGAATACGCCACTGACTATATTGACATATGTAATGTTCTCGGCAATGCTTTTGTTTATTTTTGCAATTTGTTGGTGACTAAATGTAATTTCAAAATTGTATCCAAGAAAAGGACCGCCTCCTTTTCTCAGATTCTCCCATAAAATCGAAATAAACGTCAGACGCGAAGTAGGTAAAATCGAAAAATAAAAACTAATGGTAGGAGTTATTTTTCTAAAATAAATAAACACTTCTCCCAGTGTACACACGTTTATTCCTTTATTCGGCCAATTAAACTTTCTCTCAGTGTTATAGTACCACTCGCGGCGGATCAAGGTCACAGGGATTATCCACACCAACTTCAAAGGACCGACGCGTTTTGTCGCTTCTCTGCAGTTTATTTATTCTCGGGTTTTTCGGCGTATGCTAGGTTGGCATAAGCTACTTTGGTCGGGGAGGAGATTTTAAGTATGAGTATTGTTGACCTTGGAGAACAGTACGGTCGGTCGAAGATATTATACGTAAAATTTCAATAAAATCAAACGAGTAATGCTACCTAGTGTTTCTTTTAGTGCAGCGGCGGGATAATTACGCTTTATCCAAATAGACTCAGTTTATTATTGTTAGTTAATTGTGTTATCGAAACGTTAGATTTATGGAATAGATATACGTGCCGTAATTACGGAAAAGTATTAAGTGACATTTTTTGTGGACAGTAATAACTGCGTTTGTTTGTGCTCAATGTGTTATTGATAAGTGTATTTTAAGTGATTAATAATTAAGGATTATATGTACAGATAAAGGTAGGAGTAGACAATAAGTTTTGAGAAAATGCCGAACTTTTCACGAAAACGTGACAGCTCATCAACTAGTTCTAGTGACTCGAGTGACTCAAGTTCAAGTTTAGATAAAAGTTCATATGGGCGTTATGAAAGAAAAAAAATAAATCACAACGCAAAATGAGGAAACGTTCCTCTAATGTTTCATATACTCCGCCTCGTTCTTTAAATCTTGATAGAAAGGATCAACAGGCAACATTGAACAAAAATGTAACTGAGTTAGAAAAAGCCTCGGAAAAAGCAAATCAAAAGATTAATCAGTTGGAGCACGTTGTTAATAACTTACTCGATAAAAATGTAACTCAAAGCTCACGCGTTAACATAAAATCAGATTGTATTCCAGAATTTAGTCCGGATATGCCAAATTTAAACTCAAAAGTTTGGGTGGATAAGATAGACCAATTAGCACAAATTAGTGGTTGGAACGAGGGTTGGAATGAACAAACTATTATTTATCATATGCAGTCGAGACTGTCTGGATTGGCAAAATCATGGTACAATAGTTTATCTAATTACAATAATTCGTGGGAAAAGTGGAAGCAAATGTTGCTGGATGCTTTTCCTGAACATCGCGATTTTCCGTCGACTCTCAAAAAAATGCTCGCTAGAAAGAAATTGCATGAAGGGTCGTGGACTGAATATTATTTTGCTAAAATGGAACTTTTAAGATCTTCTGAAATAGTTGGTAAAAATGCAGTAGCGATGATAATTAATGGAATTCACGATCCTGTCATACAAAATGGTGCTAAAGCTGGAAGATATGAGAATCCAGAAATTTTGTATAAGGAATATTTGTCTACGTTGGGTCCCGTGAAACGTCCGCAAGTCTCAATGAGAGCAAAATACAACAACACGTTTGTTGGTACTAGGCATAATAATCCGAAATACAAATTTTCAAAATCCAGTTATGGTACTTCAAAAGAAAGCAAATATAGGCCAAAATGTTTTAATTCTGGCAATTTAGGTCATATTTCCAATACTTGTCGAAAACCACGCATAGAATGCAAGAAATGTAATCGTTTAGGGCATACTGAGAAAAACTGTTATAAAACTAATTTTGAAGGACATCATCAGAGTACCTCAAAGTATGTAATGACTTTGGAAATACCAGACAAGAATTTTAAAAGCTGCTATATTGTTTCATGTAAGGTAAATGGTTCTCTGTGTGACTTATAGATACAGGGTGTGCTGCAGTTACTTTAAGATATAGAGATGCCAAAAATTTTGGAGTGAAATGGGAACAATGTAATGTGCAAATAAATGGCTACGCTGGAGGACAATCCAGAGCAATTGGGCAATGTACAATTATCCTTGAAGTTGACTTAGTTCAGGCAACTGTACCTGTTTTGATCGTAAGAGACGAAATACAAGATGTTGCTATAATGATCGGTCAACCTTTTATTAACCAAACAAACGTTGTTTTAGTTGTAAAAGGTGATCAAATCCGAATATTCAGTTCTGACATTTTGGACCTACCCGAAGTTGATCATTTACCCCAAACAAAAATAAAAATGATCGTGACCCAAGATATTGTTATACCTCCAAATCACAAGGGTCATGTAAAATTTAAAACTGAAGAACAATATGATGGTGACTTATTCATTGATTATCAAACTAGATGCAAACCTATGAATGAATATTTGGTGCCTAGATGCGTAGCTTCGTTCAAGGCTGGTATTCTACCTGTGATGAATGTCTCCAATGCTCCGTTATATTTTACGGCCAAGAAGACCATTGCACGGGGATTGCCTTGTTTGCCAGATTCGGACATAGCAGATAGGGTAAGTGTTTTGAAAGTAAACTTGAGCAACTGTAAATCTATTTTATTATCTGATATAAATTATGGTACTACTCTGAATAATACAGAGAACTAATTAATAAATACCGTAATTGTTTTGCACAAAATACTAGTGAAGTAGGCATTATGAAAAATTGTGAAATGACAATAAATTTATCAGATTCGAAACCTATTACCGGTTATCACTTTCCGAAAGAGAAAACGTTCGTAAAATAATTCAAGATCTCTTAGATAATAAAATAGTACAAGAATCTCATTCTCCCTATGCTAGCCCTATCATTCTGGTGAAAAAGAAAACGGGCGAAACACGAGTATGCGTAGATTATAGGGAGTTGAATGCAAAAACTATCAAAGATTGCTATCCATTGCCCAGAATCGATGACTATCTCGAACGATTGAAAGGAAGCAAGTATTTCACATCGCTAGACATGGCGTCGGGTTACCATCAAATACCCATGTCTAGAGAGTCGATTAGTAAAACAGCATTTGTTACGCCCGACGGTCAGTATGAATACTTAAGGATGCCGTTTGGATTAGCTAATGCTCCAGCGGTGTTTCAGCGAAGTATCAATCAAGTACTAGGATCCTTACGTTTTACAACGACCTTGGCATACATGGACGATATTTTGTTACCGTCATCTACATTCGAAAAAGGTCTTGATGCTTTAGAAACTGTGTTGAAAGTTTTTCAAAATGCTGGAATTACATTACGACCAAGCAAATGTTATTTTTTAGACAGACTATAGACTATTTGACTAGCCTCACAAAGAAAAAGCAGCTATTTAATTGGGGACAAAACCAAGACACATCATTTCAGCAACTTAAGAGTATTTTATGTACAAGACCAGTGTTAGCGATCTACCATCCTGAACTAGAAACGGAGTTACACACAGATTCATCAAAATGGGGAATCGGAGGTATACTCTTCCAGAAACAAAAAGATGGAAAATTATTACCAATTCAGTATTTCAGTCGTCAAACGAGTAAAGAAGAACAGAGGTATCACTCAGATGAACTGGAGACTCTTGCTGTTATCAGTTGCATGCAGAGATTTCGTATATATTTATTAGGTACTGAATTCAAGGTAGTAACTGATTGTAATTCCATACGAAGTACCTTTTCAAAGAAAGACCTTGTGCCGCGGATATATATTACTGAAGGCGAAATACGTTTCTCCAGAGCAATACGTTGCTCAAAGGGAAAACGTTTCCCAGGAGAAATACATTTCTCCAGAGCAATACGTTGCTCAAAGGGAAACGTTTCCCAGGAGAAATACGTTTCTCCAGAGCAATACGTTGCTCAAAGCGAAAACGTTTCGCTAGAGGAATACGTTCCTCCAGAGCAATACGTTGCTCAAAGGGAAAACGTTTCCCAGGAGAAATACGTTTCTCCAGAGCAATACGTTGCTCAAAGCGAAAACGTTTCGCTAGAGGAATACGTTCCTCCAGAGCAATACGTTGCTCAAAGGGAAAACGTTTCCCAGTAGAAATACGTTTCTCCAGAGCAATACGTTGCTCAAAGCGAAAACGTTTCGCTAGAGGAATACGTTCCTCCAGAGCAATACGTTGCTCAAAGGGAAAACGTTTCCCAGGAGAAATACGTTTCTCCAGAGCAATACGTTGCTCAAAGCGAAAACGTTTCGCTAGAGGAATACGTTCCTCCAGAGCAATACGTTGCTCAAAGCGAAAACGTTTCGTTAGAGGAATACGTTTCTCCAGAGCAATACGTTGCTCTATGCGAAAACATTTCGCAAGAGGAATATGTTCCTCAAGAGCAACACGTTGCTTCTAAGGTTTTAGACAAAGAAAACATTTTTTCCAAGGAGAAGAACATTCTAATAAATGACGTTTCTCTAAAGCGCAAGTGCGAAGCATCGAGAAATGTTTTTGAGCAGAATGTTGCTTCAGACTTGAGGCATATTATAACACGAAGGAGAAAAGCTGCCAAAAGAGTGATTTAGAGTAGAATATTAAAGAAATGAGTAGCTATTTTAATTTGTGTTATGATAAGATAATTTTATTTTCTTTAGTAAGGTTCGTTTTGTTGATTACAGGTTCACGAGGGCGTGAAACAGGGTAGCTGTGGCCGACTGTAAGCGATAACCAAATGTGATGCCGCCAGGGTCATGTTTATTTAAACGGGACCTAAAAGACGGGAAATGCTGACGCGAAGGAATGGGATAAGCTACTTTGTTCGGGGAGGAGATTTTAAGTATGAGTATTGTTGATCTTGGAGAACAGTACGGTCGGTCGAAGATATTATTATACGTATATGTTATTTCAATAAAATCAAACGAGTAATGCTACCTAGTGTTTCTTTTATTTGCCACTTTCGCAAATATTGATTAAGGTTCTATAAATATTTTTTCTGTGGCACAACCGTTCGAAAGTTATTTTTAATGGTCGGGCTGTTTGGCACAAAGTTTGTCACAGAATCACTCTTGTCATGCGGGTCCAAAAGTCATCGATCATACAAGGGCGGATTTAGAATTTCGTCTAGCGGGCGGCGCAACCTCACCTCGAGCTACACAAAAGTACAGACCAAAAAATCAAACGGGCAAACTCCAGTGCGACATTCCTTTTTTTATTGTTCAGAGTTTTAAGAAATGTACACTATTTTATAATGGACGAAATATCTAAACCTGTTCTTGCGGAAACAAAACGGTTTGTCATCCTAACTTACCAATATTCTAGCATTTGTTTTAATTACTTATACCTTCTGTCCATTTGGACTGATATATGAAAATTTTTCGCAGACACATTTTTTCGAAAACAGAACTTTTTCAATATTACAGATATTCGAAAACTAGGGATGTTTTTAATTTTTTTTTCTGAAACCAACTTCGAATCTTTTTAACCACTGTTTGAAACTAAACTTTTTCAAGAAAACATGTTTTTAGATAGAACATTTTTAAATATTGTTTCGAAAAAACTTCGAATATTCATATTAAAAAACAGTGGCGGCTGGTGAAATTTCAAAGTTGTATATCTCTGTTCCTACTTGCAGGACCCGTACCAAATTTAGGGGTTTTAATAGTGAGCCCACTGGGAATGTTTTGGTGAAGAAAAAAACCATTTTGTAATTTGCGAAAAAAAGTTGGATTTTGGGTGTGCCCCTCCTAAGAAAAAAATGAACAGGTCTAGGTATTTTATTTATTATTTTTCTACACAAATTTTACATGATAGTGTCGACAGTTTTTAAATTTTAAGAGAAAAAAATGTGTTATTAGAAAGTTATAGTCATTTGAATTTTTTTTTAAATTGTATTTTAGGCTTAAAAAAATTCAAATGACTATAACTTTCTACTAACACATTTTTTTCCCTCAAAAGTTAAAAACTGTCGACAAAATGATGTAACATTTGTGTAAAAAAATAATAAATAAAATACCTAGACGTGTTCATTTTTTTCTTAGGAGGGGCACACCCAAAATCCAACTTTTTTTCGCAAATTACAAAATTTTTTTTTCTTCACCAAAACATTCCCAGCGGGCTCACTATTAAAACCCCTAAATTTGGTACGGGTCCTGTAAGTAGGAACAGAGATATACAACTTTGAAATTTCACCAGCCGCCACTGTTAAAAAACAACACTTTTTTAAAAGTAATTTACTACAGAGTAACATAGCAAATGCAAGGAAACGTAAACCTGACCAAACACAAAAGATTCGTTTAGGATCTTTTTGTCATTCTTTAATTGACATTCGTTCGTTCATTCATAATTTAAATTTATGTTTTCTAAAAAATAGGTATATTTCCGGGAAATGTATCTTTTAAAGGTTCTTTTTTAAAAAATATATTTTCGAAGAAGGTGTTTTTCGAAAAAATGTACTTAATTTAACATCAAAAAAGATATTTGTTGAAAAAAGAATCAGCTAAAAGACTTGGTCATCTTAGCTTACAGCCTTCTGCTCATTTGTACTTACCAAAGTACAATTTGTCTAAAACCAATTTTTCAATTTTTTTTAAAGCAGTATTAAAAATTACATTTTTCAGAGAACATGTTTTTCGAAATTAAATTTTTCCCACCAAAGCAAGGACATTTTGAAAAAGTAATTTACGAGAAAGTAACGTACCAAACATAAGGAAACCTGATCAAACCCCAAAAAGGTTCTTTTGGGTTATTCAGGATCTTTTTCGGTGTTGGTTCATTCGGGATTTAATCTTTTTATTACAGGTAAATTGGGGCCAAGCGAACCTAAGAACCAAAATTGTCGCAGGTAAACTGGGGACAATGTATAAACGGGCAGCATGGAACTCCCCAGATACAGGTAATTAGTCTATCGTCATAAAATTATTGCTCTTAGTCCGCCTATGAGATTCCGCAGAACCCTTCCGCAGGTATAAGGTTTTGGGATTATTTTTCATTACTCATTCTTGGGATTATCATTCATTAAAAATCAATTACCACTCTACGAAAATGTTCACCTCTCTTTCAAAATAGTATTTGTCAGTAGTAATTCATTTGCGGCTTTGCGAAGTGCGTTTGTTAATAATATCAATCATGTACCAAATAAGTGAAACAGTGAGTCAAAGAGGAAATGCGCAAATCATTTGTGAAAATTATAAATTTAGTTTCAATTATGTGCTTTCATCTGGAGAAACCCGTTGGAGGTGTACATTAAAAAGCTGTTTGTCAAATTCTGGGATGCAGATTCCACTTAACCCAAGCTTGGTGGCGCAAGATTCAGCAATTGGGATTCACCTCAGAATATGAAAACAAGAATTCTGAAATTGGACAGTGGTTGGGTTATTGTTTTGGACTTTTATTTTTAAATCCAGTAAGTGACTTTTTTGTATTTGAGTTATGTGCATTTCAACCACAAAATGAAAAATTGCAGAAATTTGCGAACTACCTAGTCGATAACTATATTTCAGAGGAAGCACATTTTCCACCAGAAATGTGGGCTTCAAATAGTGCGGCTTTAAATCTGACTACAAACGCATGCGAGTCCTTTCATTCGCGTTTAAACAATTCTTTCTATCAAAGCCACCCTTCCTTGTTTGTCTTTGTGGATACATTACTGAACATTCAAACGGAGATCTACGTGAAAATAAACAGTATTGGTGAACCATATAAATATCAAAATGCATATTCTAAACAACGGCAAATGTATTTGAATAAGCATATCTCAAATTTCCAAAATGGCACCATTACCACTTTACAGTTTGTTAAGTTAGCATCCCACTATTATAGTAATACCATTTAGTTTTTTAGTTTAAATTGTAATTGTGTATATTAAAAACGTAATAAATTTGTAAAAGTTTCAAATGGCATTTCTAATTTTAAATATCATTATGCGGAGTTTCAAGTATTACCAAGAGCGCAACATTTTATGACCTGCGGAGACTCATACATTTTTAATACTCTTACCTGTCGATCTGCGGAGTTCTGTATCGCCCGTATAAACATAGGTAGGTAGGATTAAAAAGGGTTGTATTAAAAGTAATTAGTGAAATTAGGTAGGTATATTAAAATTTTATTTATGCACATTTTTATGATTAGGTGGTTAGTATATTCTTTTGAGTTATATGTGACCGGTGTTGGTATATTCGGGATTTAATCTTCTTATTACAGGTAAATTGGGGCCAAGCGAACCTAAGGACGAAAATTGTCGCGGGTAAACTGGCGACAATGTATAAACATAGGTAGGTAGGATTAAAAAGGGTGGTATTAAAAGTAATTAGTGAAATTAGGTAGGTATATTAAATGTATATATTAAAATTTTATTTATGCACATTTCTATGATTAGGTGGTTAGTATATTCATTTGAGTTATATGTGACAGAACGCAGTGAAAATGGAAAATTTCGAATTTATTGTTAGTGAACGTGGTACTGTATTAAAATACAGTACTGTGGTTTTACTTTTTCAAAAAAACGTGTGTTAAAGACCTCTGGTGAAAGTTTTTGGATTTGCACTAACAAAAAATGTCAGGCAAAATTGTATACAATTGGAGACTCTTGTATTACCTGCAAAGAAAATGTGCAGCACAACCATGAAAGCTACACCAGCGAAACAATCAGCAGAAAGAAAATTAGCAACAGTGCCAAATGAAAAGCGACGACTGACATCTCGGAACGACCATCAAAAATTATTCATCCAGTTTTAAGAGAAAACGTTGGCGATTTAGAAAATATAACATCAACAGGTATGAGTCTCATAAGAAAAAATATTTACAATGCACGGCGAAAGCTTCAGCCTACCCTGCCTAAATCACAGGATGAAGTTTTGAAATCATCCGATTTTAAAACCATCAAAAGTGAAAGTTTTATGCCAGTTTGTGATGCACAAGAGAAAATTATAGTGTTTTCCTGTGCTACAAATTTGCGGTACTTGTGTGAATGTGAAAAAATTTATGTAGATGGAACCTTTCAATATTGTACCAAATTTTTTTGTCAACTCTTCACAATTCGTGCCATTAACAATGGTCATTATATACCTATAGCATTTGGTTTGTTACCAGATAAATCTACTGAGTCTTACACAACTTTATTTAGACACATACAAAGCATATGTCTTCAGCAAAACTATGTTTTTAATACAAAAATTGTAGTTGCAGATTTTGTGCAAGTTATACATAATGCTAAAGGTATTGCTTTTCCTACTTCACAAATAACGGGATGCAAGTTTCACTTAGGTCAAGCTTGGTTTAGAAAGATACAAAGTCTTGGACTAAAAAATGACTATAGTGATCCAAATAGTGAAGTAGGGAAGTGGTTACGTCATGTATTTGGTCTGGCCTTTTTAGATCCTATTGAAGTGCCAGATTGTTTTGTATTTGATTTTGTAGAGTGTCAACCTAATACAAAAGCTATTATTAGTATGTCAGATTATTTAGTTGAGAACTATATATCTGAGCAAGCTAAATTTCCACCAATATTATGAGCTTCATGTAGTAGCTCTACAGAGAATACCACAAATGCTTGTGAGAGTGTCCACTCTAAAAATAAGTGTTTTTATAGTGCTCATCCATCGCTATTTAACTTTATTAATGTATTAATACAATTCCAAACTGATACATATATTAAAATTAATAGTAATGCACTTCCCAAAAAGATACAAAATAAAGCTGTCCGCACAAAACAAGAATTGCTAAGATCGAATTTAAAAAAATATAAAAATGTCAAGAATACATTTTGTCAAATGTGTTTCCTATATTGGAAAAAAAACATGTATCCAATCATGTACCACCTACTTTTCACTAACTTTTTTATAAAGACATTTTGTTTCTTTGTATAAAAGTAAAACAATTTTTTGGAAGCATTATGGTAATTTTTGCTGTTGTTATTTTATGTTAGATTATTTAATAAATTTTTTTGGTATAAAATGGACTTTTATTTTAATATCTAAATTCTAAATAGTAAATACGTACCTATTTTTCTCCCCAATTTACCTGCTACCTGGTAAGATGCCTCTCCCCGATTTACCTGTACCTTTTTTGACCATCAAATATTTTATTGCTCTTTCTCCCCAATTAACCGGTCGCCTATGTGACAGAACGCTGTGAAAAATGGAAAATTTCGAATTTATTGTTAGTGAACGTGGTAAAGCCCTAATTCTGTACTGTGGTTTTACTTTTTCAAAAAAAAGTGTGTTAAAGACCTCTGGTGAAAGTTTTTGGATTTGCACTAACAAAAAATGTCAGGCAAAATTGTATACAATTGGAGACTCTTGTATTACCCGCAAAGAAAATGTGCAGCACAACCATGAAAGCTACACCAGCGAAACAATCAGCAGAAAGAAAATTAGCAACTGTGCCAAAAGAAAAGCGACGACTGACATCTCGGAACGACCATAAAAATTATTCATACTGCTTTAAGAGAAAACGTTGGCGATTTAGAAAATATAACATCAACAGGTATGAGTCTCATAAAAAAAAATATTTACAATGCACGGCGAAAGCTTCAGCCTACCCTGCCTAAATCACAGGATGAAGTTTTCCAAGTTTTGAAATCATCCGATTTTAAAACCATCAAAAGTGAAAGTTGTATGCCAGTTTGTGATGAACAAGCGAAAATTATAGTGTTTTCCTGTGCTACAAATTTGCGGTACTTGTGTGAATGTGAAAAAATTTATGTAGATGGAACCTTTCAATATTGTACCAAATTTTTTTGTCAACTCTTCACAATTCATGCCATTAACAGCGGTCATTATATACCTATAGCATTTTGTTTGTTACCAGATAAATCTACTGAGTCTTACACAACTTTATTTAGACACATACAAAGCATATGTCTTCAGCAAAACTATGTTTGTAATCCAAAAATTGTAGTTGCAGATTTTGAGCAAGCTATACATAATGCTATAGGTCAACTTGCGGCCTAAAAACACAGATGGCGTGACACACTAACAAATACCAGCACACTGCGTTATTTCACAGACAAATAGCATTAAATATTTGCAAACTGCATTCCATCACAACTTGGAATCCATAGTTCTAAGACGGTCTTAACTGTCTCAACTATGAGGGCTTTTCATTTCTTTCTGGTTATACAGCTCCGCTGATGATGGCTATGAGGTAGCCGAAACACGTGTCCGGAGAGAAAAACCAGCCGCGTTTGCAAAGATTGCTAAATTTATGTTAGAGGCCAAGTGAACTCTCTAAGTGTTGTACCTTTATATATTTTGCTATAGGTATTGTTTTTCCTACTTCACAAATAACGGGATGCAAGTTTCCCTTAGGTCAAGCTTGGTTTAGAAAGATACAAAGTCTTGGACTAAAAAATGACTATACTGATCCAAATACTGAAGTAGGGAATAGGTTAGGTTATTTATTTGGGCTGGCCTTTTTAGATCCTATTGAAGTGTCAGATTGTTTTGTATTTGATTTTGTAGAGTGTCAACCTATAATACAAAGGCTATCATTAGTATGTCAGATTATTTAGTTGAGAACTATATATCTGAGCAAGCTAAATTTACACCAATATTATGGGCTTCATGTAGTAGCTCTACAGAGAATACCACCATTGCTTGTGAGAGTTTCCACTCTAAATTTAATAAGTGTTTTTATAGTGTGCATCCATCGCTATTTAACTTTATTAATGTATTAATACAATTCCAAACTGATACATATATTAAAATTAATAGTAGTACACTTCCCAAAAAATACAAAATAAAGCTGTCCGCACAAAACAAGAATTGCTAAGATCGAATTTAGAAAAATATAAAAATGGTGAAATATCAAGAATACATTTTGTCAAATGTGTTTCCTATATTGGAAAAAGTCATGTATCCAATCATCTACCACCTACTTTTCACTAACTTTTTTATAAAGACATTTTGTTTCTTTGTATAGAAGTAAAACAATTTTTAGGAAGCATTATGAGAATTTTTGCTGTTGCTACTTTATGTTACATTATTTTTAATAATTTTTTTTGGTATAAAATGGACTTTTATGTTAATATCTAAATTCTAAATAGTAAATAGGTACCTATTTTTCTCCCCAATTTACCTGCTACCTGGTAAGATGCCTCTCCCCGATTTACTTGTACCTTTTTTGACCATCAAATATTTTATTGCTCTTTCTCCCCAATTAACCGGTCACCCGGTTCACCATCTTTTTTGGTCTTTACATTTTCCAAGCTGCTAGAGTTCATAATTTAATTTTCTAAATATCGTTTTCAAAAAAATGTATTTTCGAAAAATGTACCTGTTTTAAAAAATATTTGTTTGGAGACATTTTTGAAAAAAATGTACTTTCGAAATACGGGTTTTTAAAAAAAATATTTTCAAAATATTTCAGAAATCTATTTTCTAACAAAAAGCATCTTTGAAAAGCGGTCAGAACATTTTTAAAAAATGTTGATTCGAAATATGTTTTCGAGAAAATATTTTAGAAAAATTTTGTTTGTTGGTTTGCTTGGGTTTGCTTGGGATCGAACCCAGCGCTTACCAAAATGGTTTGTAATTTTTTACAAATATACCAGGAGAAAGAAAATATAGTCGTAAAGTTTATTTCTGATATGCATCCAATGTGAGCATATTGGCGAATCAAATTAAGAACTGTTCGTCCTCTTCAGGAGATTTGGTAACTGCTATAACGGGGAATATTTTTGTTTGCTTGGTTGGCGTCTTTGTCTTATTCGTAATCGTGTTATTTGGCATCTTTGTCAAAGGTTTCGTCTAGTGTGCCCTTCTTCCCCGTTATAAATCAGCTGACTGCTGCTGACATCCTTAATTTAAGTCGCCAAGTAATTGTCTCTAATATATGTATGCTACAAAATTGAGTCTATAGGTTCATATTGCGATGTGTTCAGGTGGCGCAAAAAGTAAATGAAAGCGAAATAAATAATATATTATTTATTATTTCGATAATTTCAATAATTAAAACCATTAGTTAAATTCATTTTAAAATACAAAACAAACTAAAAATTCGTATGGTCACTTATAAAATCTGAAGAATCATCATCTTTAGAGACGTGCTGAAATGGAGCAATTTTATCATTGGTGCTACTTCGGCATCCAGTATTCGTTTTCGATCCCACCAGCCTATTATTAATTTTTCTTTATGTGCCACCGATTTCCTCCAATATTCCTGCATAATATGGGTCCAGCGCATCTTGCCAAACCGTTTGTAGCTGATCCGATTTGAGACCATTACACACATTTTTTTCGTAATATGATTTTGCCCCCGCCCATATCAGTTCTCTTGCGTTTCATCATAATGAGAATAGAATTGAAGAAATGCAAAGGAAGGTGAAAAATTAAGTAAGAAATCTGAACAAAAATGATGCTGAAGGTATTATAAACACACTTCAGAGGCAGAGAAGAATGTATGAAAAGTGCGAAGAATTACATTTATTTTCTATATTACAATATTTTCTCGAAAACATATTTCGAACCAACATTTTTTAAAAAATATTCTGATCGCTTTTTCAAAAATGCTTTTTAGAAAACAGATTTATGAAATATTTTGAAAATATATTTTTTTTAAAACCCATCTTTCGAAAGTACATTTTTTCAAAAATGTCTCCAAACAAATATTTTTTAAAACAGGTACATTTTTCGAAAATATATTTTTTTGAAAACAATATTTAGAAAATTAAATTATGAACTCTAGCAGCTTGGAAAATGTTAATGAAAAAAAAAAGACCAAAAAAGATCCTGAATAACCCAAACGAACCTTTTTTGGGTTTGATCAGGTTTCCTTAGGTTTGGTACGTTACTTTCTCGTAAATTACTTTTTCAAAAAGTCGTTGCTTTGGTTGGAAAACTTTAATTTCGAAAAAGATGTTCTCTGAAAAATGTAATTTTTAATACTGCTTTAAAAAAAATTGAAAAATTGGTTTTAGACAAATTGTACTTTGGTAAGTACAAATGAGCAGAAGGCTGTAAGCTAAGATGACCAATTCTTTTAGCTGTTTCTTTTTTCAACAAATATCTTTTTTGATGTTAAATTAAGTACATTTTTTCGAAAAACATCTTCGAAAATATATTTTTTAAAAAAGACCCTTTAAAAGATACATTTCCCGGAAATATATTTTTTAGAAAACATAAATTTAAATTATGAATGAACGAACGAATGTCAATTAAAGAATGACAAAAATATCCTAAACGAATCTTTTGTGTTTGGTCAGGTTTACGCTTACTTGCATTTGCTATGTTACTCTGTAGTAAATTACTTTCAAAAAAGTGTTGTTTTTTAATATGAATATTCGAAATCTTTTTCGGAACAATGTTTAAAAATGTTCTTTCTAAAAACATGCTTTCTTGAAAAAATTTAATTTCAAAAAGGTGTTAAAAAAATTCGAAGTTGGTTTCAGAAAAAAAAATTGAACACATCCCTAGTTTTCGAGTATCTCGTCACTTGAGATCAGAATTATCTTAAGTCACATTTTTAAAATTTTACAGGAGAGACATTTTTCTGAATAACCAAAAAAGTTTTTATCAAATTTTTGTCAATCTTGACATTAACTTTGACTTGCTCACGAAGAAAATTAAAATAGGTAGCAGGTATTTCGTACCTTTAGAAATAACATAACCTATAAATAATAAAACCTTTTTAACTTAAATTTATTATTATTTAGCAGAAAAATGAAATAATTTAGGGCTTTTATTACTTTTGGTAAATCTTGTGATGCTTCTAACGTATTTTTTGTACAAAAATACAAGGTAAAATAAGATGTGGCCAATGTTTACAAATTGTGTTTACAGTGTCGTTTAGAATGGTTTGTTTTGGTTTCAAAGAATGTAAATCATCCCGTATTCATTCTTAATAAATCCATGTATAAAGTACTTATTACCTGTAGCCACTACGATATAAATACATTGCGGCTTAGTAGTATATATTATATATTATATATTATATATTATATATTATATATTATATATTATATATTATATATTATATATTATATATTATATATTATATATTATATATTATATATTATATATTATATATTATATATTATATATTATATATTATATATTATATATTATATATTATATATTATATATTATATATTATATATTATATATTATATTTATTTTATCTCTCACGAAATTTTAACTTTACCATCAATTTTATTAATACTAGAAACGGTTTGTGCATTCAATATAATACAAGACAAAATTATAATTTTTGTCTACCTATACCTTCGTCTAGTCTAGTAACTTTTATCTGTTTATGTTATGTTTATGTCTGTTTATGTTAATGTTGTTATTGTTTATAATCACTGGTTATTGCTTTCAAATATTAATAACTAATAAAAATCAACATTTATTGTTTAATAGAATAACTCATTTTGCATAAAAATAAAGTTATAAATTCACGGTGACTAAAGTATTATTGTCAACCTTGACATTATCTTTGACTTACCTACGAAGGAAATTAAAATAGGTAGCAGGTATTTCGTTCGCAACCTGGATAGTTACATTTATTTATGCGAAATAATTTTTAATTTGAAATATTTCAAAAAAGATTGAAAAACCGCATAGGGTATGTTATACAAAATATGTGTAGACCGTCTAGAATCCAAAAATATGATAAAAATCATACCATTCAATTCAAAATAAGCGAGAAAATCGATGTTTTATACTAATTTTTTTTATTCGCTGCTCAATTGTTTTGCTGATAAAATATAATATGAATGATACATGAAAATCCCCAAAACTATTATATTTAACATTTTTTCCCATCTTTAAAAATAAAAAACTTATAAGGCCTGTTCACTTTTGTTTGGATATCCCTGAAACATTTTTAGTCACAGTAAACTATAATTTTATCCTCTTTCTGCATTTAAAATTTGCGTCTGTCTGTCTTGTTTATCTTACGGATTTTATTTAGAACGTATAACTGAATACACTGAAATAAAATTAAACTGAAAAATTTGTCGTGGTTTAACTGATACACCCGCATGATAATAGCGATTTATATTATAACAACACCACCAAAATGTTATTAAATACAATTTTCCATACTCAGACACAACAGAATCCAGCGCGGTAATTATCTGTATAGTCACGTCTTCCTACTCAATTTGCAGTAAAGTTTTAATTGGATCCATTTGATGTTCAGCTTGGTAATTTACAGTTGTAATAATCCAGACACTTTTGCTTTTGTTTTCGCGGGTCGATTAATACACTTGAAAAAAATACAGGTGTCTGCTCGTTTTTGACTTCTATTTTGAAAAACAGTTTTAACCTACCGATTTCATTGGTAAGCACTAAAAGTTTTTATACGGAACTTCCCCCGCGAAATAGTATAAAGTTCTAAGTATAATAAAATTTGAAAATGCACACTATTTCAATTTTCGTCAACAGTAACAACATTAACTAGTATGTTCTAATAACAATTGAAATTGTAGTGTATGTAGATACTTTTCAATAATCAAACACATTCATAGTAGAAATATGCAAAATTATTTTTTTTTTAAATATCCCACCCTGTAAAAAAACTACATTTTCCGCATAAAATTCTCGACTCAAAATATAATACTGTTTGTATTGTAAATAAAATCGACATTTTCTGGAATACATTTTCCAATACTAGCATCGATCTAATCACAACGGATCGATGCTACAATCAATTTTTCCATTATCCGTTATTTTATCGTAATCATGTATTATCTATAAGTATTTGTCGGATTAAGTAGATTTTCTCGTGACGTGGGTGGTCTGTGAATAACTAAATAATTAAGTAAAGAACTGCGTACTTATCTGTTAAATTTGTCACTGAAAACTAATTTTATTACAAACTTTTCATGGGATTTAAAAGACTGATTTTATTAATGCATAATCTTTATGTTATGTTGGTTTTATAAGTAGGGGAATACAGGGGCAACCGATCACTGCTATCAATGTGCTATTTCATTAAGTTTTGAATCTGGTTCTATTGTACAGAACAAGGAAAAATATCATTTTGGACGTTTTTACTTTTTCTTATTGTTGAGAAAAGAAAAACAAAACAAGTTCTTGTTATAAAACATCGCACATATTTATCCTACGCCACACTGTGTTTATAGGCTCCCTTTAAAATAAACTGCTGGCCACTCGAACTTACACATAGATATTTTTAGGCAAAATTGAAAGTTCAATATTTTCAACAGGAATGCAAATTTTTGAACGCGTCTTGCAGATTTTAAGAGCTAGTTTTTTTCGGATCAAGCTGCATGACGTATATTTATCGTAGGACCATAGGTTTATTATATACGGGGTGATCAATGAGTCATGCAAAAAATCAAAAAGTTTGTATGAGTGAAATTTCCGTAAAAAATTTTTTTGGTCGTTGCAATATGGTTCGTTACTAAGGTAACATCAATATCTCTAGGCGTTTTTGTCACTTTTTGGATTAAGGCCCTTAGGTCTTGTACACACTACTAAACATAAAATTTGGGTAGCAAAATTTTTAAAACGCTATAACTTGACATTGGATTGACGGTTCTTGATGATTTTTTGCGAATTTCGAATCCTTATTTCAAGTAGATTTTCTATAATCTAAGCATTTTATTTAGGTGTTGAAATATACAGGTTGAAATTTACACATTATACCGGGTCGATAATAGACAAAAACGTAGCGACAAGAACAAGTTTATTACATTATATTCTACAATATACAAGATTGGTTAATAACGGCCAAAAGTCAATTCTTACAAAATTTCTAATTCTAAACCTAAGTTAAAGGTTCCTGCAATCCCTAAAAAAACCCTACTGTGAAATTGACGCGTCGCGTAGAAATTACAGCCGATCATAAATATGGGCATGGGGGTAGACAAAGAACTGAATGACTCTTTGAGATAATAAACTGGGGTGAAAGTTTTGGACAGAATAGTGAGAAGGACATTAAACAAAAACAACTTGAAGTGAGAATTTATTTTTACAAAAACTTAAATAATGCCAAATCTTAGAGCACGTCGTACCCTACGTTTTTGTCTATTATCGACCCGGTATAATGTGTAAATTTCAACCTGTATATTTCAACCCCCAAATAAAATGCTTAGATTGTAGAAAATCTACGTGAAATAAGGATTCGAAATCCGTAAAAATCATCCAGAACCGTCAATCCAATGTCAAGTTATAGCATTTTAAAAATTTTGCTATGCAAATTTTATGTTTAGAAGTGTGTACAAGACCTGAGGGCCTTAATCCAAAAAGTGACAAAAACGTCTAGAGATATTGATGTTACCTTAGTAACGAACCATATTGCAATGACCAAAAAAATTTTTTGCGGAAATTTCACTCATACAAACTTTTTGATTTTTTGCATGACTTCATTGATCACCCCGTATATAATAAACCTATGGTCCTACGATAAATATACGTCATGCAGCTTAATCTGAAAAAAACTAGCTCTTAAAATCTGCAAGACGCGTTCAAAAATTTGCATTCCTGTTGAAAATATTGAACTTTAAATTTTGCCTAAAAATTTCTATGTGTAAGTTCGAGTGGCCAGCAGTTTAGTTTAACATACATTTTGTTTTGCATTTGTGTTTTCTGAATTAGGGAACTTTTAAATTATATGTTGGCAAATATGTTTGACAGGTGTCAACGGGCGATATTAAAATCTTACGTGGGATTGAGTATTGCCAAAGAACCCAACTAACATTTTTAGTCATCATTACGTTTTTGTTACTATGCTTTAGAGATATAAAGTAGTTATTACCTGTAGCGACTACGTTATAAATACATTGCGGCTTAGTAGTAGCACAGATCCATTAATTTTAAGGATTTAGTATCCTATAATCGATACAATAACGTCAAATTGGTTTTGCTTAGATTAGGTTGGATTAGGTCGGTTTAGGTTGGATGGATCTGTGGTAGTAGTTACCAAAATCGGGAACAATTTTCAGGTGAAGACGACATCGTCGTTACCAGTTGGGAACTCTATCTGCTATTTAGATATTACTACCAAGTTACGTTTTAGTTACGTGCCATCATCGTAATGGCTACCTTATTCTAAATTATGTAGTAAATTATCTGTTGTTATACCTTTCTTTATTATTTACTACATAAAAAAGTAATTTACCTATATTTCTGTTCCATGGCGGATATTATTATTGCCAATACTGCTTGCTCCTAAATAGCGACGAACAACATAATATGCACGTTTTGGTGTTTGGTTCTAGGTATAAACACATCTTAAACTATCAACGAAGCAAATTTTTCTGATGAACATGAATGTAATGCCTCTGAAAAATGCACGCGCTGTGGAAATTGCCCTTGTTATTGAAAAAAATATCAAAATACTACTTTTTATTATTTGTGGAAGAGCTAACAAAATCATTGAAATGCCGTTTAATCAATATTAAACTCAATCTGTTACTTAATAAAACAGTTTCCAATGCCAGTTTTTCCGAAATAATAATAATTTAATGATTGAAATTAAAAAGTGTTTTTTATGTCATTGAAAATAAAAAGATTCAAATATGGCGTTTAAAAACATATCATTATCAACTTCCATATCCGGGATTAAAGTATTATGTATTTTAGGAAAGTACCAGTTACGATCATTTATATATATATATTTGAAGTGTTGTATACTATGAAGTAATAATCGGAACTTTAGTTTTACAACTCTAAAGTTCCGGTTACGGATTCATTACCCAAAATTAATAGTAATAAAGTCCCTGTTTATAACTTCATGGTAGTTCAAACGTTATAGTTCCAATGCACCATGTCAAAGTGGCAACGGTGGCACGAATTATAACCTTACAAACTACAAAACTAACCCTATTTTTGATCTGCGAAGACAAACGTTTTTAAACAGTTTTATGTGTTTTTGGGCGGTAATAAAAAAATGATCTTTAAGATAGTAGCCACCAAAGAAAAAGAAGAACTTTATTAACAGCTATTCTAGGGTTGCCATATTTTTAAATCCGGATTTTTAAAACGGACTCCTGCAACTTACCACTATTGCGCATCCGCAAAAAAGTTTGGAGCGACTGAATATAATATAATAATAATACTGGGTATTTATGATAGGATCTACAAAAAAAATTTCGAAATTAAATTATTTTGAAAGTAAAATTTTTCGAAAATATCTTTTTTCAAAAGAACAGTTTTCCAAAAATATTTTTTCGAAGAAATAATCTTTCCGAAAATTGACATGAAGTGAAAATAACGTTGTTTGGCAAAACAATTTAAAAAAAATTCGAAAATGTAGTCGAAATTTTTTTTCTCGAAAAAATGGATTTTGGAAAAAATGTTCTTTTCAAAGACTTTATGACTTTTCACGAATTTTTTTATTGGAAAAGCTTAAATTATGGTATTGACTAAATTATTATTGAGCAGCAAAGATTCGATGGTCTTATCAACTATATTTGCGGGGCACGGTTTAAAAGGAACAGTATAAAATATATTTTTGATTTATTTAAAGACATTTTATTGGCAAGTCACCAGTTATTTGCTATAAAAGACCAGTGACTTTCCGGTACAGATAGACACAAAAAAGTGCGAACAATCCAGTAAAAAAAAAATTAATAATTGTTGCGCTTTTCTTGGATTGCAAAATTTCGACTGGCATCGCATTTTTGCGATTCCCGGTCCCGGAAGGAAAGGTAGGTACAAAATAATTAATTAATTTTTTGTCTTAAGTTCTGTATTTTAAATAACTGAGCAGCAACAGTGGCAATGGCAAATGAATACTCCTTTTAAAGTAAGTCATCAATTTAGGAAATCATCAACATTTGACTTTAAAAAAACTCTCTTGTACCATATACTATTTTTACCGGTAGATAGTCATATGTGTTTTAAAATAATGTTTTATTAGGTACCTGAAAAAATAACGGACACGAGCTAAAAACGGACCGAACACACGGGCACGTTTTAAATAACGAGCACTCCATTATAAAAACGAACATATGGCAACCCTAAGTTATTCCCGAAAAGAGATGTCTTCGGCGCCATAATGATAGCTATGATTGCCACGAATTGCAGAGGCCTTCTTGTCCAGTCATGTTTAAATCCAGATATGAAGTAACAGCATCTTAAAAGTAATATTTATAAGGAATATTAACTTTTTAGTAATTAAAGTATTTTAAGACTGGTAATTACTTCTTGTATAGAATTAGCAAATAATATTTACGGAAGAGTTACTCTTCAAAATTTTCTACGTTTAAATAATTTTAAATTATATTTTAAAGTCCCAAGAATCTTGCGACTACTGTTGTTAATAGTTCTAAGTGAGGGTTACATTGTAGTAAAATTTTGGTATCCGGAGAAAGTAGAAATTTCCGCTATATTTTACCACAAATAGGCAGCGACCAGTGACGTTGACATTATTTTCTAAAATAATTTTTTCTATTTCATTACCTTTGTTATTACCACTTTCCGATGAAACTACTAAGTAAAATCAGTAAAAGCTACGTGCCAGTCACGATGCAAAATATTATTGTAGTTCCCATCTCGAATAACGTTACAAAATTAGTAATGATTGTGATTACTTAATAAATACTTAACACAAGTAGCAGTAACGGTGACAATAACTTTAATGCTACTTGGGACCTTTGTGAAATAGTTGAATTCATCTTTTAACAAGGAACTGGAAGCAAAGTAAAAAATTTGCTTTTTGTTGTGAAAACAACAAAAAAAAAATATTAAAACTTGTTGGCTTCTCTTACTAGAGTTAGTCTTCAAAGTGGCCCTTTTTTATCGCTTTTGATAGCAAATGTGAATTTGTTATAGAATTATTAGCAATATAGTTCTAAATATAGTCCCCGTCAACTATAATTCATATTCGTATAAAAAGTGATTTTTTTTGGATATGCCAACTCTCCAAGATGTCGACTGTATTTAGTCCAGGGGAATAGGTTTTCTGAACAATTTAAATAAATAATAAAATAAATTCGGCATTTGTACAAAACTGAACCACCAATTGGAAGGAGGAAATGAATCCATACTATTGATTTTGGAAAAATCGAAGAAAACTTTTTTACTTTCTTTTTTAATTTTTTCTTGAATTTAACTTGTGGATAAAATACAGTGCAGTGTGTTTCAAGTCCAGTAGGATAATTGAACGCCATATAGTGGCTTTTAGTTAGTTACCATAATCATATGGGACTTGGATTTATTTCCTTCTTCAAATTTATGATTTTTTAAAGAGAATAAGCACAATAACCACGAAATCTTGTTATAATTATATGTTATATTATATATAAATATATTAATAATAACAAAAAAGACGTACTTAAACAGGAGGTTACATTAAGCTAAAACTTAATGACTTTCTAACTTTCGTCTTCCGCGGAAGTTTCAGATAAAGTAGTTGGGATGTCATGTGTACAAACATTCTTTTATCATCTAGTATATACTGAATAATTTTGTGGATATCTTCCATCTTTTTTTAATTTATTGGTACTTTACCCTCGTACGCTGCAGTGATCGTTAATGCAGGGTGTAACCCAGCTTTACGGGGCACAAAACCATTTTTACCAGTCCATCAATATGTTCTAAGGCTGTTAACAAACCTAAGCAAACATGAACAAACAAGGTCCACTCTCAATAATACCAGCAACAGTACTGAATAAGTGAATTAATATATGACAGAGCACCTACAATAGTTTGAAGAAGGGAATAAATCCAGGATATATTTCCTTCTTAAAACTAATGTAATATGTTATCACCTATCTCTCCGTAAAGTGTGAGGTATTTATGTCCTTCTTAGCACTAAGACATGGATGTTGCCTTAAAAATGTCAATTTCAATAAAAAGTCATTTTGCCATATTTTGGCGCTTATTTCCTTCTTCTAACTGGTGGTTCAATTACTCTTTAAATTTATTGCAAACGGTGAATTTAAATTAGCTTACACCTTTTTTCAGACCTTTTGAACTTGCAGAAAAAACTAGAAAAATACAATAGTCGAAAAATGTAATTAATTTAATACATGTGCCCGGACTAAAACTATTATCTCGGCTAGAGTTTTTTTGTACCCGAACAAAAAATCGCCAGCCGAGATAAGAATTTCAGTCCGGGCACATTATTAACTTAGTTATATTTTTCAACTCTTGTATTGTTCTAGTTTTCCTTCCAAGTGCAAAAGACCTGAAGAAAAGTGTAAGCTAATTTAAATACACTGTTTGCAATAAATCTTAATAATAATTTTGTGCAAATATGGAATTTATTTTATTATTTATTTACAGGGTTTAGAAAACCTATGGGCCTGGACTAAATATCTTGGATAGTCGGCATCTTAAAAAAACACAGTTTTTATACGAATATGAATTATTATAGTTGATGGGGACTATAGGTAACTATTTATACTAAAAATAAAAATAATGCCATATCCTCTAAAACATCTTAAAAAATGCTAAAAAGAGATGTTAAAAAAACTTAATTACCTAACTGAAGTGGTTACCAAAAAACCAATTCAGATTTCTACCATGTATGACATGTTACCTTTTCGAAAACTTAAATTAGTTGTGACATTTAATTTAAAAGTGTAATTTTGCATTAAGAACTTAAGTTGATATGTAAAATGTACAAGAAAAGCACAAGACAGTGAAAGAAAATATTCATCTAACCTATCGATATTATACTGGTCTAAACCTATATGTAGGTACTATTTATAAGGTTACTAAAACTTTCATAGTAGATGCTTATTTTAAATTTGTTTCTACTTTTAAATTATTCATTTCTTAGTTTTAAAAAAATATGTATGTTCACAATTTTACTCGATTTTACAGTTTCAAGCGTCTAAAATATTCTCATATATTGTGTTGTTTCTTACTTCTTATAAAAAGTCATTTTGCCATATTTTGGCGCTTATTTCCTTCTTCTAACTGGTGGTTCAATTACTGTTTAAATTTATTGCAAACGGTGAATTTAAATTAGCTTACACCTTTCTTCAGACCTTTTGAACTTGCAGAAAAAAACTAGAAAAATACAATAGTCGAAAAATGTAATTAATTTAATACATGTGCCCGGACTAAAACTATTATCTCGGCTGGAGATTTTTTGTACCCGAACAAAAAATCGCCAGCCGAGATAAGAATTTCAGTCCGGGCACATTATTAACTTAGTTATATTTTTCAACTCTTGTATTGTTCTAGTTTTCCTTCCAAGTGCAAAAGGCCTGAAGAAAAGTGTAAGCTAATTTAAATACACTGTTTGCAATAAATCTTAATAATAATTTTGTGTAAATAAGGAATTTATTTTATTATTTATTTACACGGTTTAGAAAACCTATGGGCCTGGACTAAATATCTTGGATAGTCGGCATCTTAAAAAAAACAGTTTTTATACGAATATGAATTATTATAGTATTATAGTTGATGGGGACTATAGGTAACTATTTATACTAAAAATAAAAATAATGCCATATCCTCTAAAACATCTTAAAAAATGCTAAAAAGAGATGTTAAAAAAAACTTAATTACCTAACTGAAGTGGTTACCAAAAAACCAATTCAGATTTCTACCATGTATGACATGTTACCTTTTCGAAAACTTAAATTAGTTGTGACATTTAATTTAAAAGTGTAATTTTGCATTAAGAACTTAAGTTGATATGTAAAATGTTCAAGAAAAGCACAAGACAGTGAAAGAAAATATTCATCTAACCTATCGATATTATACTGGTCTAAACCTATATTATGTAGGTACTATTTATAAGGTTACTAAAACTTTCATAGTAGATGCTTATTTTAAATTTGTTTCTACTTTTAAATTATTCATTTCTTAGTTTTAAAAAAATATGTATGTTCACAATTTTACTCGATTTTACAGTTTCAAGCGTCTAAAATATTCTCGTATATTGTGTTGTTTCTTACATTTTATAAATTATTTGGGTGTTAACAGAATTAGAAAAGGTTCCGAAACACAGACATGTTATTTTGTTTTAATGTGATTTATATTCACTATTTTCCCCTATGTGGTATTCCACATTATATAATATATTAACGAACTAAAATCAGCCTACTTGCAGCGCTGTTCGCGACTTGCCCTTTGTGCTTCATGGCTCGAGAGTTGAAGACGGCTGTGCTTTAAAGAATTTAAATTTGGAGTACTATACTCCAGTTCAACGATTTAATATAAAATTGCTGTGTTCTGCTTCTTTCTAACGTAATATTCCTTACGTTCGTGATAATTGAAGCGGTTTGCATGGTGTCTTCATTTTACATAAAGTTATTTTTGAAAATGGTCAAAAGTTCTTAAAATATAATTACCTCGCTGAACTTGTTATGTACGGCAACACTGTGCGCAAGTCAAACTTTAAACGATCAAACACAAGAAGTTAGGAACAAATACTACTGGGCTACGTTCAAAAACTACACCGCGGGGCGCATGTGATTACAAATCGAGTCTTCAAATGGTGAATCACGTGACAGTTGCTGTTAAATCTGCGATGCACGTGTGTAAAATAAGTATGTAAGTGAAGTAATATGAAAGCAAAAGCGTAATCAAAGCATGAATAAACACAGAAATCATATGCCATTAGATATGACACCAGTTTTTAATTTTGATTAATATTACCGCTTTACGTATCATCTGAAACCATTTTGTATAATGTTTTTTATGAGGTTTTATGATGTAAATTTCTACATAACTCTTTTGTCTTCGTTCTCAAAATGTTAAGCTAAGCTAAGCCGTCAAAGCTATTTTATTTATCTAACACTATTTACAAATTACTAACGGAGGCATCATTAATTCAAATTGGTGTCAATTACAACAATGCCATTTTTAGCCAACTTTCCCCTATACACGATCTAAAATAAACTTTTATGGTATGCACAGTCACAGGTCAAGACTTATAATAGTATACATACGGTATTTTGCTTCGAGTTGAGTCATACTGTCACAGTTCCTGCATATTTTGCTGCTAAATCTGCAATGCACGTGTGTAACGCAAGTAGTGAAGTAATATGACTGCAAAATCATAGTAAAAGCATGGATAAAAACAGATTGAAACGGACAGATTAAAAATAAGATGATATTATGTATAGTCAGATTATGGGCGGTATAGATTTGTATGTATTACCCACGATACACTTACAACGGTATGCTACGCTATGACGTCACTTCGAGGGAAAATCCTAAATTGACTAGACGCTTGCACCCCTTGTACATAAGTACAGGTCAGTTTATAGTATGTTGAGTTGACGTTTATTATAGTATATTTCATTACCAGTCCGGAAAAAAGGATTTTTCTGTGCGCGCTGGACAAATTCTCGTGTGAGGCGCAGCCGAACACGGGAAGTCAAGCAAGCACGGAAAATCCATTTCTGGACGTGTAATGAACGATATTTTTTATTATACTTCTTTGAAAACGATAACATAAAACAAAATATAACATAAAAAAATACATACATACAAAATAAACTTGGAATATTTTTATTTTCACAACTGTTATCGGAATTTAAAAAAAAAACTACTATAGAGTAATTAAAAATTAACTATTAATAATGAAAGATGCCACTTTTTCAGGTTGAGAGAACATTTTATTAGAATGAATTTAATTGACAGAAAATTAACAACGCTGACAATATGGTCTTTGGCAGGTATGATGCGTTTTCATGGTAACTTTCAAATCATTTAAAAGGTGATTTAAATTTGTCTATGTCAGATAAGATTGACAAAACGTCAAAAAATATTTCAGAAATTCATCTAAATATTCAAATATTTACGAAATAAAATACAAAATAGGTACATATTAAATATCAGATAGCATATAGACTTTCTTGAGTTTAGTTTATTTTCCTATACCTATATTTCTATTTTAAAGCCAAAAAATAGTCGGTATCTTCATTCAGCACACTGAAAGAACTGGAGACCAGGAAAATTTTTTCCGTGCGCTCTTTCCGTGCGCTAGCCCGAAAAAGCCCATCTTACATTATTACTAAAACAGATGAAAATAAGGTGTTTTCAAAGAAGTATAATAAAAAAATTATTACAGGTCAGTTTATTGTCGGGTAGTGTGTCGAGTTGACGTTTATTAAAATATTATTGTCATATTTCATTTGCTCAGGTAAGCGCCTGGTCAATTTAAGATTTTCCCTCGAAGTGACGTCATTGTCGTGGTATTACCGTATTTTTATTGACTTTTGTTAAAGTAAACGTTAGATGATATTTAGATAGGTAACAATATTTATATACATGTTCCACCAATAACACGTTTTCTATTAACCATAGCTAATTTACGAAATTTTTAGATGCGATTCCTCGTCTAAAAATTAGAGAAAAATTCTTATTAACGTTGGTCCCGAAATGGTCCGTTTCCACAATAGAGGGTGACAGAGTTTTAGCCTTTCTTATTTCTTATGTATTTTTCATATTTTTTAAAGATATCTTTGAAATATTCGTGAAACCGCTGATTTAAGGCAAAATGGATTAGTTTTTTAATTTTTTGACATTTAATACAATTTTATAATTTACTAGCTGGTACCCGCGGGCTTCGCCAGCGTGTTTTAATCATGAAATATATTTTAAGAATATATATTTGGAAATTAGCACTTCCTTGTTAACGACATTGGTTGTATTTCGTAAAGGCTGCAAAATAGCCAAGCTGTTGGATAGTTACATCTATACAGTATGCGCAATTTTTTTAAAACTATGGCTTCTGTGCAGAACAGCAAAGATGCGGAAAATTAAAAACGATAGCTAGATCACGCTAGGTGATGCGGCCCGAACATCTGAAAGCACGGTTGCCAGATTATTTTAAGTATAAACTAAAAGTGTTTGCACATGGTGATACCCCCTAGGGATTAAAATACAACACAAAAAAATTGGTTGTTATCTAAAAAAAATAAATAAAACTGACATGGTTCGGCGTTTGCAAATACAATCTGTCGCTCTAGAATAAAAATATTTTAATTTTTTTGGGAACGACTTCCCTCTTAGCAAGCGACTTTTATAACACCCGCTACTTTTTCGCACCAAGACCGCAAAGAGCAAACCTGAATGCCAAATTTCAAAATTTCACGACGCGACGGGATGAAGTATGTAGTAGATCTGGTTAGGGGATGTTTTTACCCCTTTTAGGTATCCCAACACAAAAATGAAATAAAATCGACGTGTTTCGGCCTTTTTCATAAAACCCAGTGGTTTTTGAACTAAAAAATTACACACCCAGTGCTGGAAACATCCTTAAGGATTTCGCCAGCCCTTTAAGAGGGTGTGTGGGGTGGTACCTCCTCGGTCGAGGAAGAATTCCTCTACCACCTCCCATTGGCTGCAAGTGAGCACCAATTTTACTGGAACCGCTCCGGAACAAAAGCAAAGCCAATCAGTACTGAATTCGCCATATACAAGGCGTTAATTACAGATATCCTGAAACTTAACAGAAATCAACCAAGACTTGTGACGGATAAAGGATATTATAACAAGTCATTACACATCAAGCAAACATCTGCACACAATGAGCTTGTAGGCTGATGAAGGAGGCCATGCGCCAGAAAGTAACCAAATAGAACTGATATTCAGGAAGAATCCTTTAAAAGGCAGCTGTCTCATAAAGGTTTATTAGCTAGTAACGAATTATTTAATCTGATGAATGTGACTAACTTTTTTAACTAGGTCCAGCGTCGGAAAATTCTGCTGCAACGGGTAACGGCCTAATAACGGGTCATTACATATTAAGAAAATATTTACACAAAATGAGCTTGAAGTAATAAAGAGAAGAAGCCTGTCATATTTTATGTGAATGCGCCTCACTAACTCATTGGAGATAAACAAAATAGCTAATGGAACTTAATACTCAGTACACAGAGAGAAAAAAAAAGTTGGTGGGTATTAAATCACATTCTATAATTTTTTAAATAAAAAAATAATTCCCTGGATAAAACCATATTTCAAATAAAAAAGCGATACTTGCAACAAAATTTCTTTTATATTTTGCATAATTACTGTAATTAAAATATTTAGTTGAGAAATATATTCTTAAAAAAATTAAATTGTTTTTCCGCCAACAAGAGCTTTAATAATTAATAGAAAAATTCGCATAATTAAACATTGTATTAATCGTTTCATTGTACAAATTAAATTGTATTGTCGCAATAACGAAGAAAATCTACTGACAATTATAATTTAATTTTCCTAATAAGGGAAAAACAGAACTAAATATGTAATTCCAAAAATTAAAGTTTATTCCTGACAACTAACTCGCGGCTTATGAGAATAAAATTATTCTTTACGCTAGATCTAACCGCCATGCCATCCCGTCGACATAATCCCGGCGTGCATCGCATTTACCCATCGTCCCTTGACGAGAAGGCAGACTCTGCTACTCCGGTAGTAACAGTGAAGATGACGGCCATTTGGCCTATTTTTGTTAGTGTATATATTTATGGATAATATAATAGCCTTTTGTTGTTTTATTTTGTAGGGATATACCTACCCTAGAAGGGATATACCTGTAGGGTTATACCTACCAAGAAATATGGTATTCAGTGAAGTAAAATTTAAAGTTTCTTTGTATTTGGTAAATATTTGTTGGCGTTATAGTATAGATCTTTTATAGAACAAAAAATAAAAATATACTTTTCTGTATGGCGACTTTATTGCAGGGTTTTATTGTTAATATGTTGTTAATATTTTCTTACTGCTTAAGGTTCTCTTTGCTCCGCTATGTTTGGTATTGTCAACCTAATTCCTTTTTTTTACGTTTATCTGCTTTACTTTAGCATTTGAAAAAAGTTATGTATAATATGATATTCGTTAAGCAAATCATTACTAGGCTAGTATGAACGCATATTTCAATCTATTTCTTAACTGTTTGGCCCGCAAAAAATTTACGATCATGGTGTCAGAAAAAAGTCACTAAATTTTTTGAGGGCCAAACATTTAAAAAATAGATTGAGATATGCGTTCATACTAGCCTAGTAATGATTTGCTTAACGAATATCATTATACATAACTTTTTTCAAATGCTAAAGTAAAGCAAATAAACCTAAAAAAACTGAATCAATTTTTTTGGGAACTATATCGGGATTGCAAATAGTATATTATATCTTTCTTAGTAAAACTAAGGTTTACTTCACGTAATTAAATTAAGATATTTTTATTAACCAATATTAGTTGTAGGTATCATACCTTCACATTAAATGAATTAAATGATAATTGATACAATTAAGTCATATTTTACTTTATCGTGTAAATTTACTTACAGAAATTATGATTTACTTCAGTTAATTAAACTTGCCAATTAAATAATTAAATTCGCTGAATTATATATTTAATTGCTCGATACCAATTAAATAATTTAATTGAAAGAAAAACCTTTTACTTGTGTAAATTAATTCTTTCTCTCTGTGTAGGAAACCTTTATAAGACGGCTAGTAAAGCTTAGTTAATCTGATAAAAGTGATGAACTTTTTTAACTAGGGTTACAATACAGGACTTCTTACACGGGGTAACTTTTAAGGCAATAAGTTGCCCAGCAACTGCCGCTAAATTTAGCGAAGCAATAATTGGTTGAGAAATATAGATTAACATGCGACAATGTAATATCCATGGATTTATTAAGAAAGGATTAGATGTCCGTATACTGTGAGCGTATCGAACGTGAAGCCTTATATTTGTTGTTTGTTATGAAAACATCTTTTTATTATACTTCTTTGAAAACACCTTATTTTCATCTGTTTTAGTAATAATGTAAGATGGGCTTTTTCGGGCTAGCGCACGGAAAGAGCGCACGGAAAAAATTTTCCTGGTCTCCAGTTCTTTCAGTGTGCTGAATGAAGATACCGACTATTTTTTGGCTTTAAAATAGAAATATAGGTATAGGAAAATAAACTAAACTCAAGAAAGTCTATATGCTATCTGATATTTAATATGTACCTATTTTGTATTTTATTTCGTAAATATTTGAATATTTAGATGAATTTCTGAAATATTTTTTGACGTTTTGTCAATCTTATCTGACATAGACAAATTTAAATCACCTTTTAAATGATTTGAAAGTTACCATGAAAACGCATCATACCTGCCAAAGACCATATTGTCAGCGTTGTTAATTTTCTGTCAATTAAATTCATTCTAATAAAATGTTCTCTCAACCTGAAAAAGTGGCATCTTTCATTATTAATAGTTAATTTTTAATTACTCTAGTAGTTTTTTTTTTAAACTCCGATAACAGTTGTGAACATAAAAATATTCCAAGTTTATTTTGTATGTATGTATTTTTTTATGTTATATTTTGTTTTATGTTATCGTTTTCAAAGAAGTATAATAAAAAATATCGTTCATTACACGTCCAGAAATGGATTTTCCGTGCTTGCTTGACTTCCCGTGTTCGGCTGCGCCTCACACGAGAATTTGTCAAGCGCGCACAGAAAAATCCTTTTTTCCGGACTGGTAATGAAATATACTATACCGTGAAGGTACAGTCAAAGTTTACAGAATTTATTCTTTAAACTGTGGTACAGTTTACGAACTTAAGAAATACGTAAGTGAATCAAGAATGGTAGTAGAAAGAGATAAAATAGCATTGGAGTGTTGGAGCTCAGAAGTGTTGGTCTCTGCTGGTTGCTTAGGAAAAACGTCTGCGAACACTCGGTTACACTTACGTCTTTGTCTAATGAACTAGAAAAGAAAAAGTGCCACTTATAGATTTATAAATTACTCGGAGCGACTTTAAATAAACCTTTAGAAATAATATAACCCATAAATAATAAAACCTTTTTAACTTAAATTTGTTATTATTTAGCAGAAAAATAAAATATTTTAGGCCTTTTATTACTTTTAGTAAATCTTGTGATGCTTCTAACGTATTTTTTGTACTAAAATACAAGGTAAAATAAGATGTGGCCAATGTTTACAAATTGTGTTTATAGTGTCGCTTAGAATGGTTTGTTTTGGCTTCAAAGAATGTTAAATCATCCCGTATCCATTCTTAATAAATCCATGGCAATATCGCTCCAAGTGTTGCCGGTATTGCTTTTTTTATCAAATGGGTAAGAGATCCAAGTATTAAATGACGAATGTAGTATCAATTACCACATGCACTCCTCAATACTGACATACTTCGTTGTCTCAGATGCACCACAGTTGATTAAAAATTTATGAACTGAAACCAGTTAACGTGACCGGTATTCAGACAGTATTTAAAATTTTATTTATTGGTATAACTTTTATCTTCATAATGTATAAAATATATAATAAATTTATTTATTTTTATTGGGTTTCTGTTTTTTACGGCATCTTGCTTACTACAATATGTCTAAAAGCATCAATAAAACGTTTGGAAAAGATAGCGAGAAAGTTTATAAGAGAAATTTCACACAATAAATAAATGTGTCACAAGTTAAGTTGGTACGAACATAACTCCAGGGCAGAGAACAGCATAAGCCCGTACATTATTAAACGACTGTGGATGCGTAGGTTCAGATAAACCCAAGGGCATGCCACTTTTTGTTCTTTGTTTCAGCATTAAGCATCGTGAATTATACATGAGAAAGACTGATAAACGATGAGCAAATAAAAATTCTGCATTCATCAATTTTTTTAAACAGGAAGTTCCTTTAAAAGTGTGTTTTTGGTTGTCCCTTTTCATTCAAATTAAAAATGTTATGTTACGACCATAAGGCTTTGACATAATACAAAACAATCAAAATATTTTTAATATTTATTTTCTTACTAAAATTACAAATTAGTTGAAGAAACAAAATATATTTAATAAAATAAATCTTTATTTTTGTACCCTTTTACCCTATATAATGTAGAGAAAAAAGAATCCTAGATATATATGTATAAGTACTTGTATATATCCCAGGCGCGGCTCGTCCATAAGGTCATTTTTTTATGTTCTGACAGTCCACGAAGACCGAAGTCTAAGGACTATGTACCGTGGGTATGCTGGGGAAATCCGACTCACACATACAGGGCTGGAAACATCCGTACGGACTTCACCTGCACCTTAAGAGGATATGTGGGATGGTACCACCTCGGTCGAGGAAGAAATCCTCTACCACCTTCCCAGTCAATGACCCACCTAAATTTATTTCCAGTGATCTACCTAAAAATCTTTTCTTTCAAAAAAGTGCAAGTTCCATGCGAAAACTCGCCAAGAAAGAATCAAGTCAAGCTTGCTCCGGACTGGCAGTATTTTAAATTGACCTCATAGGTATATATGGGCTATATAAAATGCATTAAAGCTAAAAGACAAACGAACATACGCGCTTTAAGAAGTTAAAAAGAGACGAAATTTGTCGACGGCTCACCAATAATATTGCTTTCGGGGCGCGCGTGGCCGTCAAAGCCGCCACCCAGGTTGTCGCAAATTCTGGCTAACTCTGACCATTTTATTATTAGAACATTATTTGCGATCCATTTAATATAAGCTTACCTAATTTTATATTAAGATATTTAGTTTAGTCGATGTGTCAAAAAATTTTGCGTAACTAACCACAAAATATGGATAGAATATAAAATTTTTTTAAAAAAATTAAATTTCGGTGAATTCTCAATCTTTGTATAATTATGTGATACATATCCTCAGCGATGATTATAACATATTTTTGGTGTTGTGTGTTGTGTGTCATCAGTCTACATGTAAAAATCTGTGCTGTGCTACGTTCCAAATTTTTATTTTTCGGCTATTTGCTTGGAAAAACTGGATCATCCATCGATTTTTTTGAAGTGCTCCAAAGGTAATCTTTCCTTTGCCTATTCGAAAATTTGTTAATTTCTTTACACCTTAAGTGCACAAGATCCCTTGTGTTAACAATGGCTAGAAACTTTTTGCATGTAAGTCATAAAAAGTGGGTATATAATTAAAAGCAAAAATGCAATTTTAGTATTTTATGTTATTTTGCGATGTTAATTTGTGAGTAGGTAAATAATTTCTTGGAAAAACTAGGCACATTATTAGAAAACCTTTCTTAATTAAAAAATTGTATTTTGCTTGTCGCGTTGATATCACTAGTTGCCCACAAAATTAGATCCACCTATAAAAAAACTAATGGGACGCTCCTGGTATATCCCCAAGTTTATCTTAAACCCATGCCAAAAACTTACTTTCCTTGTAATACTTACGCAAAAATCACTTTCTTCGATCGATATTCACTATTTCACCTGATTTCGCAATACTAAGCACTTCGCATATGTATCTAATGCCACTGGTCAACAAGGTTTTTGTGCCTGAGCTAATTAATTACATGAATAAGAAGTACGCAGTAAATGCACATCACTTGATAAATAAGCTTGGTCAGTGTGGTCTGTTACCAGAGGAGTCGTTAATTAATTAAATACGTACGTATACGGTATTTGACAAAAATAATTTAATTCACGGGCGTTATTTATTCCTTCCAAATTTTTGCTATCCGATACCGTCTGCTTCCGACCGGACAAGTGCGCTTTAACCTTTAATCGTTAATCCCTTTTTTATGTTTACATCTTCAGTTACTTAAAGTTTGATATTTAGATCCATAAAGCTTTTTTTGGATATTCTGGATCTGATAAATGGAATGTTAGTAAAAGCTGAAACACTGAGTCACAGATTACTCCTACCAGATGCGAATCTCTTAATAAATTTCCTATATCGAGATTCCGCGGTCTTGGCGATACGGACAGTGCGGCCAGTAGCTTCGAGCGTCGATGCCGAGAATGGAATTTTCCACGCGTTGGGTAGGTTTTAATTCAGAGAAATTATGGATTATATTTTAAAATATTAAAACATGATATTGTGTGGCATTTTATATAAATTCATCAACATCATCAAACTCATCAAAATCATTAACAAATACAAAAACGTATACCGTTTATTAAAATTACACTACAACCTAGTACAACCACAATTTAAACCATAAAATCAACGCAACAAAACTGATGTAATAACATTTGCCTGCTATCCATTCCACCAAGCCGTTCGCACCGACAAATTCAACGTTTGGCAACAGATTAAATAAGGCGGCGGTAGGCACCTTAAGGTGCGTACAGACCTGACGAGACACGCCCGCGACGAGCCCGCGACCCGCACGAGACACGCCAAAATTTCAAGTGTGGACGTGGCTCGCGGTAGGGTCGCAGAAGGCGCGCTCGAGGCTCGTCGCAATCCATTTCCTGTCGGTTTTTCGACGGCAGATCAAAGGGGAGCGTGTCGCAGTGTGGACGGGTTAATTTTTTTGGTGCGCGACAACTACATATTATACACTTTGACAAATTTCGGAATTTTCAGTAGTGAAAATATGGAATGCGACGAGGAAAGCCAATTAGAATTAATTAAATTCTATGAATCGAAACCAAACCTTTGGAACCCGAAGGACACAAATTATTATAAAAAAAAATAAAAAATACGACTCGTGCGTTGAAATTGCTCAGTTAATGGGTAATGGCAGGACATGGGACATGCAGCTATCTCATGATTAGTCGACATGCTGAAGTCACTGACTGAAAAACGATTCGTGGATAATCAGTGGGAAATCATTTCGCGCGAGAGTCTCGCGCGCCTCTCGCGACGGTCGCGCGCTCCTCTCGTGCGTGTTGCGGGCGTGTCTCGTCAGGTCTGTACGCACCTTTATAAGTTCTCTAAATCGGGTCACCTTCAAAAGCGTATAGGTGCGTACAGACCTGACGAGACATGCCCGCGACGAACGCGCGACACGCACGAGAAGCGCGCGCGACCCTCGCGAGAGGCGCGCGAGACTCTCGCGCGGAATGCGTTCCCAATGATTATCCACGAATCATTTTTCAGTCAGTGACTTCAGCATGTCGACTAATCATGAGATAGCTGCATGTCCCATGTCCTGCCATTACCAATTAACTGAGGAATTTCAACCCACGAGTCGTATTTTTTTATTTTTTTTATAATAATTTGTGTCCTTCGGGTTCCAAAGGTTTGGTTTCGATTCATAGAATTTAATTAATTCTAACTGACTTTCCTCGTCCCATTCCATATTTTCACTACTGAAAATTCCGAAATTTGTCAAAGTGTATAATATGTAGTTGTCACGCACCAAAAAATAAACCCGTCCACACTGCGACACGCTCCCCTTTGATCTGCCGTCGAAAAACCGACAGCAGATGGATTGCGACGAGCTTGGAGCGCGCCTTCTGCGACCCTACCGCGAGCCACGTCCACACTTGAAATTTTGGCGTGTCTCGTGCGTGTCGCGAGCTCGTCGCGGGCGTGTCTCGTCAGGTCTGTACGCACCTTAAGATTCGCATCTGGTAGGAGTAATCTGTGACTGAGTAGTAGATTCTAATAGTTCAAAGCCTTCAGATATTAAATTAATGGCCATATTCAGTTTTTACTTACACGAACTTCCGGCAATCCAGGTTCTATCTCCATTTCCTATGTTCAAAGGGATCACTCACTCGTTAAGAACAGCGCCGAAGCCAATAAGGAATAAGCAGTGTCGTGGAGAATTCGCGAAAAATATCCGGACACTGGCTATTTTTCCAAGTAAAATACTTAGGCCGAAGATGCCTTTGAAGCATTTTATCTTCGATCAACATTCGGACTTACTATGTGCAAAAAGGGCGGTAATAAATCTGTTTTTAAAATACCTTGTCATTTGGGTTTTCTCGATTTCCCAATTAGTCTTTTGGGCCGCCTTTGCAGTTTGCCACTTTAGCCCATTCGTCCCCCTCTGTAGGTATTTAGCCGCCCCTCGTGCTGTGCGTTACGACTGACGCTGTTTTACTTTTAGTGTGTAACTATTACCAAGTGTTATAAATAAATTAAGTTCGTATGAAATACCAGAAGATACAAATAAATAACTTATTGAAAATAAGACCGTAAGGAGTCATTTAGTTGTAGGCATTTCTGTAACTCGGAAAAGTTGAGTCAAACGTAAAAAGATACCTACATACGCCTTCTTAGACGAATTCTTGGATAAAATTATTTTTCGCAAACTAATAGCCATTTTACATGGAGGCGAATGTTTAAGAGAATTTTAACAGTTTTAATTACGTGCATGCGCCTGGTGATATTTTGTGTACTTATTACTTCGTGTGCTGAAGAATTCACAACCAAAACAAATTTCACATTTGATCACATTAATGCAATAAGTAGTATTGCCAAGTGTAAAATGTCTTTGACATTCAACTACTGATGAATAGTTTTTATATCATAATTGCCTGACAGCTCCGTATTAATATACTCCGTATGTATACTGCGTTGTAGCCACTAACTGAAAAAAAATTATAACTTTTAGTTCTATTTTCTTTCGCTATACTACTGTCCTACATATTTGCAAGTCTTTATTAAAAGTACTATTTTATTCTCCTTTTTCTGGTTACTGCCTTCCAGTTTACAACGTTTTTGTAACCCACGAGCCGGCTCTGCACTTTTTATTTCTATATCAATGCTAAGTAACATGCGCAAGAATTTCCTAGGCTTGTACTATCCTTCTCTTTATGTCGCGGTTGCTTCCATTGTCCTTTTAATTACATATGTCATCCCCATATGGACCTAATTTTGGAGGTCTTTGGGAGGCTTGCGTCAAATCAGCGAAGTATCACCTAAAAAGAGTAATTGGCAATTCTCATTTAACTTATAAAAGTTTAGACACTATTTATTCAAATCGAAGCAGTCCTCAATTCCAGACTTTTTTCCTCTTTCCAGTAATCCTAATGATTTACCTTGCCTAACTCGCGCTCATTTCCTCATTGGTGAACCTCTCACTCCCCTTCCCCAAACTGATGTTAAAGAAATTAGTGCAAGTCGACTATCTCTCTATAAACATCTTCAACAACAAGTGCAACATTTCTGGGAAAGCTGGTCGAAGCAGTATATCACGACGTTACAAGAACGCGTACAGTGGAACAAAGACTTTCCAAATGTAGACATAAAGACTATTGTGCTGGAAATTAGGCTGGGTGGTTAAAGTGTTCACTGGTAGTGATGACGTAGTGCATGTAGTAGAGATTAAGACTAGTAGTGGCATTTTAAAAAGGCCAGCTTCGAAAGTTTGCCAATAGAAGCTTAACTTTGTCTCCTAAATTGAACACACCATAAAACTAACAATTACCTACATTCTATGATTCATATCCTTGATATGTCTAGTTATGTTGAATTAGCAGCAAAAGACTTGTTTATATTTTGCAGTATTGCACATTAAAATGTCCTTAACTTTGGTTATATTTTCGTATTCAGGATAAATGTTATTAGAAATTAATGTATGGCTATGCGAGAAATCTTGTACTTTACCATGTTACATGTCTTAGTAGTGATATATATTGTATTGAAAGTTGGTCCTTTCAAAGGGGGAGGTATGTTTGGACTTTGGGTTTCTTATTACTTAAATATGTATTTGTGCTACGATATAGAATAAGTCAGTTTGGTTGCCTGTCTTGGAACCCCATCTAAATAATTATTATTAATCATCTCTTAATACAATGTCATTATTTTTTTGACAGTTTTGCTTTTGTCTCTCGCCTTTAGATAGATCAGAGAAGCAAGATAGGCTGCTTGACCAATCTTGCATAAAAAATTAAAATCAATCATCCTCCTTCATTCAAATCAAATAAAGTTAAATGTGTTTGTTTATAATAACGTTTTATAAGCATTATTTTGCGTATCTTTGTGCGCGTCTCAACTGAAAAAAAAATACCACCGTGGAAAAGCCCACGGCCCCACACCCCCCTAACTACGCCTATGCGGACAAGGTCCACGGAATCGACATTGCCCGGGCAATATCAACAATGCTGTACACGTTTCTTTCTGTCCTGAGCAAAGCTAAACAAACCTGCACAGCATTGCTAACATTGCCCAGGCAATGCTGGCTTTACCTATCTGGCGGGCTTTGCCTGTAGATTATGTTCTCGATGTAAATGAGAAAGCCCTATAACAAAAAAATTGTGTAACACAGGAATTGGATAGATAACATAGACGAGACGGTCAAAAGTGTAGTCAATGAAATGTTATCTTTATGGCTGTGTGACAATAAAACAAGGAACAAAGATTCTTTGTTTACTGTATCATATTGTCCATTATAATTTTATTTAAATACAATGCCGGTGATTACTTTTAGCTTTTAAGATTTACCTTCTATAAATTTCAACAACCATCACACCTGTCTTATGGTATTTAGGACCCAACTGTTTGGTGAAGTACCTGTTAGAGACCGTTAGCGTTATACCACATGGAATTTCGCTAAAAGTAGTAAAGATGTGTTTGTGTCTCTTTGAAAAATGTTTAGTTCAAAAACTGCCAATAGATCTAAGGTTCACACAAACAATTTAATTAAGTATATCGAGTGTCAACGACATTCTTATCAAGGCTGTCATCATGGGCGCCCAGAGAGTAAATTTTAGGGGGGGGGGGGGGGGGCAACCAGCCCAAAAACCGTATGTTAGAAAATCACGAAGTTGCCCAGTTGTTAAAAGGGCCAGGGGAGGCAACTGCCCCCTTGCCCCTCCCTATGGGCGCCCATGGCTGCATTCTCTTAGAAAGAAAGGAATGAAGTCCAAATTTTAGACAGTGATATGATTGATTAGATTATTGAAACATTTGACTGTCGTTTCCAGTTTAAACGGAAGTGCTATCAACTTACGTACCTACGTGCGGCGCATTGACAATGCCTACGTAGGTATATATACATATTTTTAGCTTCGCGCCCCCCCCCCCCTAAAACATTCTCTATGGGCGCTCTTGTGTTTATCTCTTAGAATTTTGATTCTAGAGGGGCTTCTAAGTATAAAACATTTTACATTTTACTCCTTTGATAATTTTAAGGAAAATGGCGATCGATAGCGACATATCGAAAAAAAAATATGCTGTTTATTTACACAACAACAATTATTATAGGTAAAATATAAGTTTTTTGTTTAGCTTATTTAACCCTTACTATCTTCTAATGTCATTAAAAATTCCACTTCCAATTTAGCCGGAAGTGCTACGAAAACTGACCTTTAAACTCGAATTACTCTACAAATTTAAATGAAACTCCCTATATTAGATGTAGGGATTGCAATCCCGCAATCCCGAGGTATCCCGCATCATTTGACGGCCTGGGGGATCCCGCACCGGCTATGCGGATCCGCATAGCCATGAAAAAGCCGTAAACTTAAAAAATATCGCGAAAATAATATAGAAATTAATGAGACTGCTTACAATCAAACTAATGTGATTTACTATAAAAACTAGTACCTAAGACTTATTATCTCAGATAAAAATAATAAACATTTAAAGTTCATTTGCCCAAAGTTACTTGTTAATTTAATTGATAAGAAATTTGACTGATTTATAGTCATAGTAGTAGGTATAGTTAAGAGATGCTAGACTTTAAATTATATTATTTTTTTAACTGAAATAGGGTTATTTGTTGATTTTTATAATAAAAAATTAAAGTTGGTTCAATAATTAATGAAAAAACATTAATTTATGGAATTTTATTAAATTAAAAAACCTATGCGGGATCCCGCGGGCTTAGAACCAATCCCACAAATGCCCTGCGGGATTTAAAACACTGCGGGATTGCAATCACTAATTAGACGTTAGAATTAAGTTTATGAATATTTTTTGTTTTTTGTTCAGCTGCATTGCATTTTGAAACTCACCGGCGAAAAAATTAGCCAAATAAAAAACAAATTGTAAGATAGCCATGACATACTAATAATTGTGTTAAAGAAACATTAAAATCGGCCACCTTGATTAAAGAAATTTTAGCATGGCATCAGTTATTTTCTTTCTTCTTCTCGTTGTAACCCTTAGAATGCAGCTAAGCATTTAATAATCGATATCTCAAAAACTAATAGGTTTGAACATAGGGATACAAATATTCAGAAATGCATGTAGAATTTAAATTTGAGGCCCAATACAGGGCTCACTGTATTTGAAGTAATTTTAGCATTATACTTGTATTTTTCCTACAATCATTTGTGGTATAACCAAATACTATAATTTCTTATCGATATGTCATTTTCAATCGCCATTTTCTCGAAAACTACCACAGATAGTTATAACTTAGATTCCCCGTACAATCCACTTTTGAATAAATATACCCGGTGTTCCGTTTAAAATATCGAGATTGATAGCAGTTCCGGGTAAACCGGAAGCGACAGCTTATAAATCGTCAAAATATTTATTCTAATCAACTATACAACTATTTAAGATTTAAAATCAATTATTCTATTTAGAAGAGAATGATAGGTTTGATAGTAATTTCATTCAACTAGAGGGGGTGACTACCACGTACTATTTCTTAGGGTCCTCCTAGCATGCATAAGTGCCTGAAATTAGAGACCATCCTCTAGAGGAAGCTGCCGCATTAAAAAAAAATTCTTGAAACTCGTTGCACGCAGCACAAAAATTGTTGCATTGTTTAATATCATCCGTCTTCTAAAAACGACACCATGCATTGACTTTTATGCGTCTCCTGTCGTGAACTGTACCATCCCGCTATATAGAATACAGAAAATAATAACTACTAGAACAAGTTTTATTCCATGCAACAAATTATACCACATTTAATTCTTTGGTGAGTCACCAAAGACATACGAGGTGAGCTTGGAGCTATCATCTATAGGCGCAAGGAAATACAATTTCCCATAGCCGTATCTTCGGATGTATTATAAGTAGACACGTATTTTTTTTAAATTTAGACGATACTGAAGCAGCTTCACGAAAATTATGGATGTAGACACATAAAAAATATAACAGACAAACAGATACTTCTATTCCTGCCAATGTATCATTAGTATTTTCGCTTGCTTTTATTGCTCTAGGACTTATATCCTGCGATAGTTTGTATTTAGAAGTATTAAACTGTACTCGTTTCAAATGTAATTGCATTCAAGATAAGTCGGTTCATTATGCCCTACCATGTCTCTTTTAAAAGATATGTCCTAAAATCGGACGAAAGGCGCGATTTTCAGTATTTTTTTTTTCATATTTGGTGAGGGTTTAAATATGTCGCACATATATAACACTAAAATATCATTTAGAGCACCGAACAAAATTTGTTTAGTACCAAAAAATCGACGAATAACCATTTTCCATGAAATAAAACCATGGAACCTCAAACGAACTTCGAAAAATCCATTTTATTTTAATAACCCTCCAACCATTATTTTCATTTTGGTATCAAATTACTTGGAGCTCATCACACAAACGATATCTGAAGAAAACTCAGAAGTAATAGCACCTTTGGGTTAAACTCAATCCAAGCTCACCGTGCAGACATTTTACTGAAAAATTTCGATGTAGGCTAAAATTATCTATTGTTTGGTAGGGTTAAAATTTACCTACTTTATGTGTACCTACATGTCTAAAATAACAAAGGCCTGAACTCAGGTAGTATTGGTTTAAATGCCTACAAAATGTACAGATCCCAGAGAGTTTGATAGAGATAAATAGTATATACGTATATACATATTTATACCTACATGCTATATTATGTGATATTTACATAGTGAATGGCAAATGTACGACAAAAATTCCAAAACGAGCAGGTAATAATTTTTCGAAAAACGCTCCGACGTCGATCTTTAAATTTTATTGTGCATTTTTAGAGTGTAATCTATGTACACAGGGTGACTGAGAAAAAGTTATGACGTCATTTTCAGGCACCCCCATTTATGATTATATTTTTGAAAACTACACAAAATCCTAGGCCGACATGACATAACATACCCCATACTTGGAAACTATTGGACATCAAAAAACAATACATATGAAATAAAAATAAAGCTATTTAATCAGGTTCTCAAATGTCATCCACTGACCTATTGACAGTAGACCAGCATGTTTACGAACTCTGTGAAAACGTTGTTGATAATTTCTTCGGTAATCTGCCTAATTTCGTATTTTATTCTATTTTTAAGTCCTCTAGGGTTTATTACCAAAGAAAATAATCCAAGGGCGTAAGATCGGGGCATCCTGCAGGCCATTCTATATATTCTCTTCTGTCAATCCACCACCTAGGATATATTTCATTTAAATAGTTGCGCACACGACAGGGAGTGTGACTGTGCACCGTCTTGCTGAAACCAGATGTTCAAGTTTGGCATATCAGGCTCATTTTCGTCGGGAGAAATTTCTTCGACTTATTTTGAAGAAACACTGGCTTAACAGATAAACACCTAATTTATTTGTTTCCCATGGATTCAAAACGTGCACAATTTGTTATCTGTGTTGATCTAAAAATTCGAATATGTCAATTTCGATGAAGGCCAATATTACGAACAGAATTAAGTTTAAATGTAGGGCATGTATTGTCAAGTTGACCTAGAATTTGGCGTAGATTATAAAAATGTAATAAAAAGGAGTTTGCATTAAAAGAATCATGTGTGACGTAATAACTTTTTCTGAGTCACCATGTATATATAGGTTATATAGCTGAAAAAGTGAGCAATAAAAATTGAACATTGACGGGTCTGAGCGTTTTTCGCAAAAATTATGGCCTGTTTTTTTGATCGAATTTGTGCCATACATTTGCCATCCACTGTGTAAATATACATAGAGTGGCAAACGTTACCGCGTCTTAATTAGGATTGTTACTTTTGACGTTATAAGGTGTTCCTTTCGACAAAATATACCGGACAAACAAGGTTAAAAATAAACTATCTTTATTGTTTTTATAATTCTAGAAGGCAGCTTTGAACATAAAGCTGCATTCGCTTGCTGAATCCAATAGTGGCATAACTCAAAATTGATCATTTTTGAGTTATCACTGTAAATGATTTTTAAATAAGTCAAGCGTCCAAGTTACAAAGTAGGCCAAGCAATAGACCGATTTGTCGTGACATTAATCTTATTAGAAAACCGCCTGTGCCATCATCTAAAAGACGATCCGTAGATGATTCCTGTTATATTTCCAACTCTGAAATTTTTTCCTTTAATTTGTTGTAAACATTTTTAAGCAAAAAAACGCGATTTTTTTGCTTTTTGCTTATAAAATGGAAAGTAATGAAGCAATCTTAATAGTGTAAATGGACGATTTATAGAGAATAAAAATACGAACAAAATGAGGGGTCGAACGTCCCGATAGGATAAGTAACGGAGAGAATCCGGAAAAACCGGAAAATTAAGTTTCTTTTTAATTCATAAATCGGCCATTTTTAAACGTAGAGGGCTCAACCTTTGGGAAAAAGTAGTAATTTCTAGCTACTTTATGTGTGCAAAACCCCGACGCTGTCCGACGATTAGTTTTGCCACAATCGTCATTTTAATTTTTCAACACACTATTTTGCAACTGGTCTGGATGCTCTATGGATCGTCCGATTTTAATTATTGAAACGGATTTGAAAAGTACAAGCTTAATTGAACAATATGTATATTTTAATTTTTTCATAAAATGCTACGAAACCGGTTGAAAATGCACGTAAAGATGTGTGAAAATGGCCGAGCCGTAAACAGCATTTTTTAATTTCAGCTTCAAAATTAAAAATTCTATTTTTTTATTAAAATATTACTCGACAGCGATAACAACTTGACTAAAAAATATATAATTCCGCATAGCAAGTTTTAATAGAATCTACTGTTATGTTATTTTAATAGCAAAAGCATGTAACTCCCTCGTTTTTCATTAATTTCTCCGTTTAGCGATTTTTTGGCTTCTGCCAGTATTGCATTCGGCAAGCGATGGCGTAAGTTTTCGAGTGCACATTTAATTTTTTTTATAATCCAGGGTTACAAAAACTAAATTCTGTTTAATTTTGCTGAAAGTGCAGAAAAAACATAATAAAAATAACGAAACATGGTTTTACTCTAAGAGAAACAATTTTAAATTACTTATGTAATACATAATAGAATCTATTTATGAAACCAATGGCGAAAAAATCGGATATTGTTCGCAGCGGATCATATAAGTTTACAGAGGAACATTTACAGAGTAACATTATATGAACGCTATAAACGCTGATATCTAGTTTTAGATACACTGTATAGTACAACCCAAAGGCTTAGTTTTATACAATTGGACAACTCTTTAGTGGCGGTTTTTCTTTAATATATTTTTATTGTAAAATAATACATTCCAGATTCGTCTGTGATTTTCTATTATTACAATTTTACTTTAACCTGTGCTAACTTCAGCGATAAACGAAACCCCTGTTTGTAGATTACGGTAAATGTCATTCAGTCATTTTAACTACATATTAAAAATGTACACATCCAGTTTAGAGAGAGCAAGGTGGTCACAAAGTGGGAACGTGCTTTCAGTACTACCCTATAATATAATTTGTAACAAAATCAGACACCTGCCCACTGACACGAAGCAGATGTCTGAAATCATTTCAATCCTGCATTTTAAATTTTATAGCCGCCTGAAAAATAAAATTATGTTAATTAATTGGTAGCCACGTGCTTCTTGACATCACTCAGCAATTTCTCCTTTTTGTATTGCCGGCAGAGCTGTTTTTTAATATGAGGAGACTCCGTAATATAGAAATTCTGGTTCTTCGCTAAATTCGTCTAAATCAAACAGGTCTTCACACCTGAGATTGAATAAATTTTTACCATAAAAAAAATTTAGTTGATTTATTTACACTATCGTCTGTAAAGCCGCCCACACATTACATGGCAAAGCCAAACGTTTGTGATGTGTGAAGTTTGCCGAATAGTGTGTATGGTAAGACAGTTGACAAACTCCTTCCTACGTTTGCATTCGTCTACTTTCCGATAGAAGTCGGTAAATAAGACCCAAATCAAAGATATGTTTGCCACTTGTACTTAAAAAACGCGATTCAGCATTTACGCTACATATTAGGCGACAAACGTTTGGCAAATATAGTCATACCCTTTTTTATTTTTAGGAATTATTATTTTATTATTGTGTAAAAATCAGCAACAAAAGAAGAAATTATTATCGTTTTGTTCGGTTTGGTTTATTATACATCCAATGTGATGCTTTTCTTTTTTTTTATCTCAGACAGCCCACGAAGACTTCAAGCCTAAGTACTAGCGTACCGTGAGCGTCTGAAGAAGGGAAATGTAATTTATTGACACGGGATTTAAAGGGTTGAAGGTTGAGAGGGAAAGGGAAGACATCTGTAGGCAATTTGTTCCATAACCCTGAAACTCTAGATATGAACGAGCAAGAGAAGATGGATGATGGATGGCTTTCATAGCTGGACAGTAAAGGGATGCATACGTAACGTGCTTTTTGTTGTTGTGTTAGGAACGGTCAAGAGGGAATTATAACGGTTAGTTCTTCAAATTAAAATCCGTGGAAGTAGCGGTAGAAAAGGGATAAATCCCTAACAGCGCGGCGATGAGCGAGTGGAGGAAGTTTTCTTGTGAGGACTGGGTCATTGGTAAGTCGAATGGCTCTCTTTTGGAAAGAATCAAGGATGTTAAGTGCCGAAGGTGATGCAGCTACCCATATGTGGAATATTTTTCGATAAAAGCAGAAATTCCGCAATAATTATTGTATCTTGCTCACTGTTCTCCATCTTTACTCACTACTATTTTTATTTTATGAAAATCTAACTTTTTTTTGGTATGTGTGGGCCGAAAAAATTTTTTTTTGAAATTTTATTGCGGGTAGTGAAAAAAACTTGTCTTAGGTGTATCCTATACCGCACACAAAAAACTGGATTTTAAAAAAAATATCCAGCCGCGCCCCAGGGGGGGTAAAATGGGTATTTTTTCTTTTAACGTTTTTTTGTTACGGGTAACTTAAAAACACTTTGTGATGATCTCCTCAATGCATAAAAAAAAACTGGACCTTATATTTTATGTCTAAGCCGCGCCCCAGTGTCTTTTTGTTTATTTAAAAGCGGAATATTAATTCGCTTATACTACGCCACTGACAGTTCGGAGACCTTGACAGTTGCTAAGCAACATTGCGGCAGCGCGTAAAGAGGCAACTAAGAAACTTAGTTTGTGGACAGAGCTCGTTCATGTTGCACGTGTTTTTAATCCTCAGTAACTAGAGCAATAACGGTTATCACGATTTTTTAAGGTAAGTTGTTAAGCTTTTTGAAGTTAGTGTATTAATACTATAACTATGTCTAAAAATACAATTATTAAAACTCGTCTATGTGATAAGATTTATTTGTTTGAGAAAGCTGAAGACTTAAATGAGGAACAAGTGCTTTTCCTTCCGACATATGAGCAAATTATTACATGTTTTAGAAGTGTCCGATCGCAGTTAAAAGGAGACGGAAGTAAAGGACCTCCTTTAAACGACATTGCGAATATTGTGGCACAAAAAGTTGCAGTCATTTGGAATCGGGCATCACTTCCAACTGTAAGTCACAAACGTATAGTGGATATGATTTTAATATATAACAAAAAATATAGAAACCTCACAAAGCCCATTAAAAACCGAGACTCTGCTTCCTTTAAAGCAAAATTAGAAATATTTAAGTCTGAAGCGAGAAAGCTGTTTGATATTTGTTCGTGCAAGTGCGCTAGTCTTTTGGTTTGTAAATGTAATAAGGAAAAGAAAATACCGAAGGCAGAATGGCCTTTTATAACGGACCAAAGAAATGAGCGTAAAATGCGTATTGGCCCCCTCGACAAAATAGCTACGAAGAAACTTGAAGAAAAAGCAAATAGAAAAGAAAAAGATAATAAGCCTTCTGGAAAAAATATAAATACATTTGAACCAACAGCCAGTTGCAGCGGAGTTTCTTCTACTAAACGCAAGACTAGTTTTTTCAGTAGATCAGAATCTTCTTCAGATTCAAGCACTGATGTGTCTGACAAAAGTGAAGATGATACCGATTTCAAATGGAGCTACCCCCTCGAAAAGAGGCAAAGGACTGAACAAATGCTAAATAGTCTAACTCAAATGAGAATGGCGCTCACAAGTACAGCTAAAGCGGCTGATTTGACAGGTACGTCAAGCCGAAATGTCGCAAAAATTGCGACGGCGGTTTTAGAGGATATGAACTTGGTATCTGCTAATGAACAAGTCAAGTTCATAGATAAGAATAAAATACGAAGAGAAGTTCAGAAGAGCAGAAAACAGGTTAGAGAGCTCGAATTATCTGGCTTAAAAAGTATTGAGGGGTTATATTTTGATGGACGCAAGGATCATACCATGACTCAACAAGAAGGACGTCGGGTATTGCAAGCTGAGGAACACATTGCATTAATTGAAGAACCCGGAAGCAAATACCTCGGACATGTATCTTTAGTGCCACCAGTGAAAGCAGCTGATATAGTACAAGGATTGATGTGTTTTATAAGAGATCATAACATTGACACAACAAAACTTACTGTGATAGGCTGCGATGGTACAAACATGAATACAGGTTGGAAAGGAGGCGTCATCCGATTACTTGAAACTCAGCTGGACAAACCACTTCAGTGGAGCATTTGTCTTTTACATGCTAATGAACTGCCACTAAGGCACTTGTTACAAAAGCTTGACGGCCAAACAAAAGGACCGTATACTTTGTCAGGACCAATAGGATCGCTACTTGGTGATTGCGAAAAATCTCCTGTTGTAGAATTCACGCCAGTAGACATTGAGCTACCAGAGTTAGATAAAAAAGATTTAAGCACAGATCAACAATATTTGTATGCCATTTGTCAAGCAATAAAAAGTGGACAGTGCTCCGAGAATCTTGCTTCCCGAAATCCAGGAAAGCTAAGCCACGCAAGGTGGTTAACCACAGCAAATCGAATACTGCGGCTATATATTTCTACAAAGGAGCCAACTGAGACCTTTCTTGTGCTAGTTGAATATATCACAAAAGTATATGCACCTTTGTGGTTTAAAATCAAAACAAATCCTTATATACAAGATGGTGCACGCCACCTATGGGATACCATACAGGCCACTAGACATTTTCCTGATAATATTAGGAAAATCATTGACAAAGTCATAGCGGACAATGCATACTTCGCACATGCAGAAAATATTTTAATTGCTATGTTGGCAGATAAACGGTCGCATGTCAGAGAGTTGGCTATAAGAAGGATTATGAAAGCAAGAAAAAATACTCAAAAGGAGAATGTCAGAATTTTTAGAGTTCCAAAAATAAATTTTGCAGCTCGAGATTACATTGAACTGATCGACTGGTTTCAAACTGTTTCTGAACCACCACTAATAATGCATATAGGGGATGAAGAGCTTCTTCGCATGATACAAGATCAAGAAATACCGATCCTTAAAAGTTTTCCGTGTCATACCCAGGCGGTCGAAAGAACTGTGAAAATAATTACAGATGCTTCTTCAACAGTATGTGGGCCAAACGCACGTGATGGTTACATAAGGGTGAAGCTTAAAGCTCGGGCAGAATTGCCTAGTTTCGAAAATAAAGGCGAGTATTATAAAACTAAAATAAACTAATACGAATTGAGAAGATGTAAGGTGGGCGGGCGGGTGGAACTCGAGGTGCAGCCACCTCCCCGTGGTGAGTTCTGGGCTGGTTTAACATTCAACTGTTAGTAATAAAATTCGTCTTAGATATTTAATTACTTTATATTTATTAAACTTAAACTGAATATTGAACCAGGCGAAGAGCTGCATACAGATACTATTAGGAGTACGATGCAAGGCCATTTTGGAAACCTTTTAGCCAACGGGGGCGCGGCTAAAACTTAAATGATAACGTCCAGTTTTCTTTAACGCATCAAACTTATCACAAAAAGGCATTTTTAGACCACCCTGACTTTAAAAAAATAATTAAAAAAATTGACCCATTCAACCCCCCCGGGGCGCGGCTAAATATTAATTAAAAAATTCAGCCTTTTGCATGTATCATGGAGCACACCCAAGACAACTTTTTTTCACTACCCCTATAGAAAAATCCCCAAAAAATTTTTTTTGGCCTTTTTCGGCCCACCCTAAATTGTACAAACGTTTATGCTTTTCCCGCCACGAATGTCAAGCTTTCATGTGTGGGATGATTCGCCATGTAATTTGTATAGACCACTCGGCAAATGTCACTCAACATGGAAAAAATGTACACATCACCAACGTTCGGCATTCGCCTAGTTTGCCATGTAATATTTGCACTGCTAAAGCACGGATATAAATTTTTACAGGAACGCTCACAATTCTACAATAATTTTTAAAACTTTAAATAAACATACAGCACCAGTGCTTTTTCCTACGCAAACGTTTTGAAAGTATGGTCCATGAGTAGGTACATGCATAAAACTTTTGATTCTTTCATGTTTCAAACTTCGCCCTCTTCCTATTTATACATCAAGAAAGAAAACGTTTTTAACGTCATCACAGTTGAAATGAAATATACAAAATGTCAAAAAATAAAAAGAACACACTGTCACCTGTCCTGGATTTTGAACTGAACTACACAGTTTGAATTATCCTAAAAATAATGGTACCTAAGGCATAGGGCGGCATCAAACTCGGCACATCGTAATCTTTTAATTCTACGGTACTTTACATGAGACTTTTATAATGACTAGTAATGGTAATGACAAACTCAGCACAAAGGTGGTGTACGTGACCCCAGAGTAATTATTAATGATAAACTACCCTAATTGTTTTATTGTCTCAGGTAACAATGTTTGGGCCCCCAAAATTTTGTTTTGTATAACATTTTTCATCAGTACCTATATGCGTTTTGCATCTCAAAAATTCGGGAGTATTGTGGTTATTTCAACATATAATTTGTACCGGAAAAAATAGTAGTAGATTTTGAGGTATCTATTCATAATGCAGTGTTAAAAATTTGTCCAAATACTAAAATTACAGACTGTTAATTTCACCTAACCCAAGCATGGTCCAGAAAAATTCACAATATAGGTTTAACACAGAAATACAAAGACAAAAATTCTGAGATTGGAAAGTGGCTTCATTATTGTTTTGGTCTTTTATTTTTGGAAACAGAGGATGTTGACGATTTTTATTTCTTTGAACTTTACGAAATTAAGTCAGTAGAAAAATTTTCTCATTAACTTCTCGAAAATTATTTTACAGCTAATTCGAAATTTCCACTCTATACAGGGTGTTACAAAAAGTTGTTAATAAATTTTAAGGGCAGATTCTACATCTACAAGGTTATACAGGGTTCGGCAAAATGTATTACCCATTAATAACACAAAAACGATTCGGTTATTTTGAATGAAAATAGTTTTAAATGGAAAAGTAGGCTTTGGAAATTTTGTTAGAATTGTTGACAGTTGTCAAAATGGAGCGTTGGTCGACACAACTTCGCCTCTTTTGTGTTGAGAAATTGATTCAATTTAATTCAGTAATCGCTGTTCAAAGGTGTTTTCGACGTCATTTTAATGACCGGTGTGAACTTGGCAGCCAAAAGTTAGCAGCCAACTTTCCGGAAACACCCGAAAGACCAGTGGCGTAACGAATATTAAATCTTGTCCAGCGCATTCACCAAAAAACTTAATAACACAGTTAAAAATTGGTTGATTCGGAGTTACCTCACGGATGTTAAAAAAAGTCTACACTTTCATTTTAGTTGTAGTCGCTAGGGAGAACAGTGTAAAATATAATACAGTCCTTAGATTTTTTTTGAAACTGGGTGAAAAATTAAATTGCTGCTGGATATGAAGACAGTACAGCTTTCTACACTTGTATTTTAGTTTTAAACGGCAGGGAGGATGGTATTAACTATATGCAGCACTTAGATTTTCTTGCAAACTTGTAAGAGGGCAGTTACAGGGTGAAAAAGAACGTGATTTCTGCTTGATACGAATATTTTTATTTCAGCTTTCTACACATCCAATTTAGTTTAGGTTAGTAGGGAGGATTGTACTAAATATATTTCAGCACTCAGATTTTCTTGCAAACCCGTACGAGGGTAGTTACAGGGTGAAAAATGATATAGCTGCTTGATACAAATATTTTTATTTGAGCTTTCTACACTTCCAATTTAGTTTTAATCAGAAGGGAGGATAGTATTAAACATATTTCAGCATTCAGATTTTCTTGCAAACCCGTACGAGGGTAGTAACAGGGTGAAAATGAGATAGCTCCTGGATACAGATATTTTTATTTGAGCTTTCTACACTTCCAATTTAGTTTTAATCGGAAGGGAGGAGAGTATTTAATATATTTCAGCATTCAGATTTTCTTGCAAACCCGTACGAGGGTAGTTACAGGGTGAAAAATGTGATAGCTGCTGGATACAAACATTTTTATTTGGGCTTTCTACACTTCCAATTTAGTTTTAATCGGAAGGGAGGATTGTACTAAATATATTTCAGTACTTAGATTTTCTTGCAAACCCGTACGGGGGTAGTTACAGGGTGAAAAATTAGATAGCTCCTGGATACAGATATTTTTATTTGAGCTTTCTACACTTCCAATTTAGTTTTAATCAGAAGGGAGGATAGTATTAAACATATTTCAGCATTCAGATTTTCTTGCAAACCCGTACGAGGGTAGTAACAGGGTGAAAATGAGATAGCTCCTGGATACAGATATTTTTATTTGAGCTTTCTACACTTCCAATTTAGTTTTAATCGGAAGGGAGGAGAGTATTTAATATATTTCAGCATTCAGATTTTCTTGCAAACCCGTACGAGGGTAGTTACAGGGTGAAAAATGTGATAGCTGCTGGATACAAACATTTTTATTTGGGCTTTCTACACTTCCAATTTAGTTTTAATCGGAAGGGAGGATTGTACTAAATATATTTCAGTACTTAGATTTTCTTGCAAACCCGTACGGGGGTAGTTACAGGGTGAAAAATTAGATAGCTCCTGGATACAGATATTTTTATTTGAGCTTTCTACACTTCCAATTTAGTTTTAATCAGAAGGGAGGATAGTATTAAACATATTTCAGCATTCAGATTTTCTTGCAAACCCGTACGAGGGTAGTAACAGGGTGAAAATGAGATAGCTCCTGGATACAGATATTTTTATTTGAGCTTTCTACACTTCCAATTTAGTTTTAGTCGGAAGGGAGGAGAGTATTTAATATATTTCAGCATTCAGATTTTCTTGCAAACCCGTACGAGGGTAGTTACAGGGTGAAAAATGTGATAGCTGCTGGATACAAACATTTTTATTTGAGCTTTCTACACTTCCAATTTAGTTTTAATCGGAAGGGAGGATTGTACTAAATATATTTCAGCACTTAGATTTTCTTGCAAACCCGTACGAGGGTAGTTACAGGGTGAAAAATGTGATAGCTGCTGGATACAAACATTTTTATTTGGGCTTTCTACACTTCCAATTTAGTTTTAATCGGAAGGGAGGAGAGTATTTAATATATTTCAGCATTCAGATTTTCTTGCAAACCCGTACGAGGGTAGTTACAGGGTGAAAAATGTGATAGCTGCTGGACACAAACATTTTTATTTGGGCTTTCTACACTTCCAATTTAGTTTTAATCGGAAGGGAGGATTGTACTAAATATATTTCAGCACTTAGATTTTCTTGCAAACCCGTACGGGGGTAGTTACAGGGTGAAAAATTAGATAGCTCCTGGATACAGATATTTTTATTTGAGCTTTCTACACTTCCAATTTAGTTTTAATCAGAAGGGAGGATAGTATTAAACATATTTCAGCATTCAGATTTTCTTGCAAACCCGTACGAGGGTAGTAACAGGGTGAAAATGAGATAGCTCCTGGATACAGATATTTTTATTTGAGCTTTCTACACTTCCAATTTAGTTTTAATCGGAAGGGAGGAGAGTATTTAATATATTTCAGCATTCAGATTTTCTTGCAAACCCGTACGAGGGTAGTTACAGGGTGAAAAATGTGATAGCTGCTGGATACAAACATTTTTATTTGAGCTTTCTACACTTCCAATTTAGTTTTAATCGGAAGGGAGGATTGTACTAAATATATTTCAGCACTTAGATTTTCTTGCAAACCCGTACGGGGGTAGTTACAGGGTGAAAAATTAGATAGCTCCTGGATACAGATATTTTTATTTGAGCTTTCTACACTTCCAATTTAGTTTTAATCGGTAGGGAAGATAGTATTAAATATATTTCAGCATTCAGATTTTCTTGCAAACCCGTACGAGGGTAGTTACAGGGTGGAAAATGAGATAGCTGCTGGATACAAATATTTTTATTTGAGCTTTCTACACTTCCAATTTAGTTTTAATCGGAAGGGATTATAGTATTAAATATATTTCAGCATTCAGATTTTCTTGCAAACCCGTACGAGGGTAGTTACAGGGTGAAAAATGAAACAGCTTCTGGATACAAATATTTTTATTTGAGCTTTCTACACTTCCAATTTAGTTTTAGTCAGTAGGGACGATTGTAGTAAATAAATTGCAGCACTCAGATTTTCTTGCAAACCCGTACGAGGGTAGTTAAAGGGTGAAAAATGAGGTAGCTGCTGGATACAATTATTTTTATCTGAGCTTTCTACACTTGCTATCTTGATAGCAAGGGTAATCTAAAGACTACACACCCTTATTTTTTTCAGATTCAAGGATTACTCGAAATATCCGACCGAGAGTGGTGTGATTTCGTAATATATACGTCAAGCGACTTGAAAATAGAAAGAGTATATAGAAATTCCATGTTCTGGAATAGTATGTTAAGTCACCTGATGTCCTTTTACTTCTTTGTGTACATGCCTAATTTACTGCTCCCATTGCGCCCAATTACTCCGGACGAAAAGAGATGGAGAACTATAAAGGCAATCAAATTTTTACCTAATGGCTTGGTGGATGACATAAACTATTATGTAGCAGTTGAGAGCCGAAAAGACTATTAAATTGGCAAATACAGTCAAATACAATCGATTTTTAATGATATACGTTTTTCAGACTATCAGTCAATTTTCAATAAGAACTGGTTGACTTCATTTACAGTCACAATATGTTTAAAAATTATCGATAAAAATAATGATTTTCAAATAATAGATGAACCATATTCTACAACAATATTTCAAGAAACAACTTACGGTGATCGATTGTTTAACGAAGTTAATATAACTTCCCAAAAAGTAGCGATGCCAATATTAGTTAACGGAAATCACTTTTGTCTTATTATTGTCGATTTTCGAGAGCGTTCATTTTCTTATCTAGACCCATTTGGTGCACTTTTTTCACAAACTAGTTTAAAGTTCCACCGCTTTAAATATTTTATTACAGAATGTAACAGAAGGAAAAATGGAAATATAGAAACAAAAAAAATGACAATACGTCAGTATCAGCATATAAAGCAAAAAGACTCTTATAATTGTGGGCCTTACGTCTTATATTTTTTTCAACAAATTGTGAACAAAGAGTCTCTAGAAGAATACATTGATATAAATCTTTACAGAGACAATATAAAGAGAATGTTATTGAATAATTCCGACAAAGTCGAAGATAAATGCCTATTTTGCTTTAAAAATACAAACGAGAACGATTCAAAAAAGTGTAAATTCTGCTGCCGTTACATCCATGACAACTGTCTAATGTCCGCACAAGAAAACGACAAGTTCAGGCCGTTTATTAGATATGAAATGTGCGATATATGCAGAAAATACTAAAAAAATATTTCAGGTTCAGAGTTAAATAATATGCAATACGCAATATTTCCGGAATGAAAAATGGCGAACCGAAATATTACTAGTTTTTACCTTTTTTCCCAATTAATGCTACATGATCTTATTTAGGACCCTGAAAGACTTTTCTTTCACAATTGATTGTATTTTTCAGCAGCTATCTCAATTTTCACCCCGTAAATACCCTCGTACGGGTTTGCAAGAAAATCTGAGTGCTGAAATATATTTACTACAATCCTCCCTACTGACTAAAACTAAATTGGAAGTGTAGAAAGCTCAAATAAAGATATTTGTAATCCGATTAAAGCTAAATTGGAAGTGTAGAAAGCCCAAATAAAAATGTTTGTATCCAGCAGCTATCACATTTTTCACCCTGTAACTACCCTCGTACGGGTTTGCAAGAAAATCTGAATGCTGAAATATATTAAATACTCTCCTCCCTTCCGATTAAAACTAAATTGGAAGTGTAGAAAGCTCAAATAAAAATATCTGTATCCAGGAGCTATCTCATTTTCACCCTGTTACTACCCTCGTACGGGTTTGCAAGAAAATCTGAATGCTGAAATATGTTTAATACTATCCTCCCTTCTGATTAAAACTAAATTGGAAGTGTAGAAAGCTCAAATAAAAATATCTGTATCCAGGAGCTATCTAATTTTTCACCCTGTAACTGCGAGTGCTGAAATATATTTAGTACAATCCTCCCTACTAACCTAAACTAAATTGGATGTGTAGAAAGCTCAAATAAAAATATTCGTATCAAGCAGAAATCACGTTCTTTTTCACCCTGTAACTGCCCTCTTACAAGTTTGCAAGAAAATCTAAGTGCTGCATATAGTTAATACCATCCTCCCTGCCGTTTAAAACTAAAATACAAGTGTAGAAAGCTGTACTATCTTCATATCCAGCAGCAATTTAATTTTTCACCCAGTTTCAAAAAAAATCTAAGGACTGTATTATATTTTACACTGTTCTCCCTAGCGACTACAACTAAAATGAAAGTGTAGACTTTTTTTAACATCCGTGAGGTAACTCCGAATCAACCAATTTTTAACTGTGTTATTAAGTTTTTTGGTGAATGCGCTGGACAAGATTTAATATTCGTTACGCCACTGGTCTTTCGGGTGTTTCCGGAAAGTTGGCTGCTAACTTTTGGCTGCCAAGTTCACACCGGTATTTTAATGTCCGTCGCTGTCCTCAGCGGAAGACTATTTGGCTTGGCTCAATAAATGGAGACGACTGCGATCTATTGTAGACAAAAAGTCAAGTGGAAGACCAAGAACTACCTGCAATGAACGTAATGAAGAGAGGGTAAGAAATGCAGTTATTGCCTAGTCCGAAAAAACCCGCTGTTAAACATGCTTCCATCCTTGGTTTGAGTCTCGAAGCACGAGAAAAATGTCAAAACGCATCAAATTTCATCCATATAAGATCGCAATGGCTCAGGAAATAAATGATCAAGATAAGATTAATAGACTTGAATTTTGTCGTCTGATTCATGATAATCACCAAGATATCGAAAATAGCCTTTTCATGAGTGACGAGGCACATTTTCATCTCCAAGGCAATGTAGATAAGCAAAATTGCCGTTATCGGGCTCAAGAAAATCCTCGGGAAATTCATCAGCCACCTTTATATTGCCCTAAAGTAACTGTATGGTGTGCAATTTCATCGTCTAGATTTAGAATAATTGGGCTAGCAAGGTCCCCAGATTTGTCAGCTTCGGACTATTTTCTTTGGGGCTATTTAAAGCTTAAAGTGTTTGTGAATAAACCCAGAAAAAGAGATTTGAAATTAAACATTAGAAATGAAATCAATGCTATCCCAAGTCACGTTCTTCAAAACGTTATGCAAAAATTTGCTAATCAATTAGAAGAATGCATTGAGAACAATAGTGATCATTTAAGAAGCACTGTATTTAAATCATAAAAAACTCCCATCTTTCTAGTTTCAAAATATGTATTAATTCGTTTTATTACTCAAGTTAATAAATTTTTATAAGCTGTTTAAATTGGGTAGTTCATTTTGCCGAACCCTGTATAAACATGGATCCTTAAATGCTTCTTTTTCAAGATACAGGGTGTTTAATATTTTCACACCTCCAGTACTCTAAAGTGACAGGAGAAATATGTGAAGACGATTTAGAGCATGTAATGAAGCACGGAGAAGCCATTTCCAGTATCTGCTCTTATAAAGTTAAATCAAAAAGCACTGTTTCCTGAACAAGAAATATGTAAAAAAATCATTTTCATTATTTATTTTTATTGTAAGAAATATATTAATTAAATTAATTAAACGGTGCGTCAGAACGAAAAAGCTCAAGAAACACTTTCACGCAGAATCAATTTTGCAAAAATCCAGTGGCGTACTATTTTTTTCGCTAAAAACAAAGACTTACCAGCACGCACGCCACTGATGCAAGTACATTAGAAAATATTTTTTTTACGTAAAGGTACCTTTTGGTTACATACTGGCGTGTACCACAATTTATGTCAATATCTTAACGCATCTTCGAGAAATTAAAAAGAAACTTTTAAAAAAGAAAATATTAAACACCCTATATCTCGAAAAAGAAGCGTTTGAGGATCCATGTTTATATAAACCTATTTTCATATTTTTAGATGTAGAATCTGTCCTTAAAATTTTTTAACGTCTTTTTGTAACACCCTGTATATAGGCTCTCTGCTGCGTTAAAGAAAACTACCAATGCTTGCGAATCGTTCCATTTACGTTTTAATGCATCCATGTACCAAACGCATCCTTCTTTATTTATTTTTTTTTAAATACACTTTGTAATGTATACCAAAATCTATATCAAATTCAATAGAATTAATCAAATTCATAAATTTAAAACTATGGCGACTAAGAAACGTCATGATTTTATTAATATTATATTTACAAAATATAAAGATAATAATTTGTCAAAACTAATATGGCTAAATAATATCCCATTACCAGAGTAGAGAAATGGGGGAGTAGCGCCACTCAGCAAAAATCGTTTGAAGTTTCTGCATCAAAGCAAAACGCCGATGCACACTGCGTTCTCCGGGCAGCGTATTACGGGGACGTTCGATAAGTATTAGTAGAAAAAATATTTGGTCGGTTATTTGATACATACAAATTTAAAAGGCGGTACGTAACTCTTTAGTATTTCGATTCATTAGTATTAATGGCTTTATTAGACACTTATTCCGAGGGCATGAAACGAGGACTAAACCACTGCGAGATATCCATGGATATTCTCGTTCATACACTTCCCAAGGACATCTCATGGATACTTCAGGTTATTAGTAGGAAGTCTTGACGATATCTTGGAGACCTCTGTATTCTTGAAGGATCAGTGGTTTGCTCCCTCGGCATGAAACTGCCTTATAAAGTTATAATAAATAATAAGAGATATTTTTCTAGGCAGTTAACGAAGCCTTGCGTTGTTTCCTAAACATGCTAAATAAAGCACATAACAGTCTGAATGAAACATATTTACTTCGCATCTGTTTAAGTGGTTTGAGCACAAGAGTCTGAGCTAAAAATATATTTTTGAGAGTTGTTTAAATTTTGGGTTTAAGGGCAATCGTACGCTACACCACCTTTTTAGCATGCTCCGGCGCGTCGCAGTGCATTTAAAGGGCTCTAGCTTCTTTATTTTAAAAGATTAGTCTAACAGTAGTCGACAGAAAATGCAGCATAATAAATTCGGCAATTTTCTGTGAAAGCAAAAATATGATATCTTGATCTTGTTTCGTGAGCGAGTTAAGACAGGGTTAACAAGAATTTCCCTGGTTGTAAAATCACGCGTTTTGGGCTAATTTGCTGGAAGATATCTTGACTTCAAAAGGGAACATTTTTAAAATTTGTTTTAAAAATGTGTGAATTGCAGTAAAAGATCTAAATTTTATTTAAAACTAAAATTTACTACAGCCACAAAAAAGCCGTTAAAATTTTTATCCGAATTTTAACGGATTTTCATGGTTCGTAGTAAATTTTAGTTTCAAATAAAATTTAGGTTATTCTTCCCTTCATACATTTTTAACAGAAATTCATACATCATACATACATACAATCAGACTAATTTTCTGACTGTCTCCGTAAAGACGCCACGAGTTGCCAGCAACCGGATAAAACTAGTTTAGCGAAGAGTCGGCAAAAACAGGAATAAGTGGCGAGTGTTGCTACCGTCTAATAATTCTACCGTGTCATTACTATGTTTGTCACTATGTAGGTGTGTATTATAACTGATAAAAATAAATTTTGTTATAAAGATTACACAACTGTATTTTTTTCAAGCAGAAGCATAATAAAGTATTCATGTGCCGAATTTGACCATTTCTGTTTTGTATACCTGAGGCATGTGCCGAGTTTGTATTACCCCAAGTCATATTATTATACATCTGACCATATTCTACATTCGGCAACATCGGAGAGGTACTCGCAATGATAAGGGATGGATGTTGATAGGACGGATTTTATTTCGGTTCTGATTCGGCCAAAGCGAAAATCGTACAGCGTTGCCAGTTCATTTAGCAACACTATTTTTTTCATGAGAATAAATAATAATCCATAACACGCCCCTGATGCCTACTTTGCAAAGGATGACAGAGAAGGAAATAATTGCGGTCTCTGTCAATTATGATGCTCGTGGCTTTTTCTTACTTGATTATTACTTTACACGTATGACCGGTTGCAAAAATCCACTGACTTGTATTTTTTGTTCAAACACGAAAATTTATCATTTGTAAGAGATCGTGGGGTTCGTAAATCAAAGTGCCAGATGATAGGCGGCAGAACTATAACTATCGCGATGTGTCGACATACTTTGCGGTGGAAACAGGTTACCAAACGTTCGTAGAAGTAACCAGCTATCGCATAATATTCGGAAGCTTATTTTTACTTTTCCGGACCTAAAATATGACGGTCCCACGTGTGGTGTTTAGTGTGTAATAGGGACTTATTGTGTTGGAAACGACCAAAACGAAAAAAAAAAACATGTTAATAGTGCAAATCATAAATATAAAAAGGAGCCACAAACCCCATGCCGAATTTACACTAGATTTAAAACAGAGTTTAAAACGTATGATAAGTACTTGAAATGTTCCTTTTTATACAGTCCATAAAAAACGTTTCGTAATTTTTGGGAAAAATATAATCCCGATTGGAGATTGCCATGCGAAGCAACATTGGGAGATTATTTACCACGTTTACGCGAACGAACGGAAAATGCAATTCGTCGTGAAGTAAACAGTAAAAAATTGTGGCAGACCATCGATGACTCCATAGGCGCCGAGCGTTTACAAAAGTTTAAGGGGAGAGGGGGAGCTCACGTGTCCGCCGAATGGAAATGGTGTGTTAAGAGGCGCTGATTTAGGAGCCAACCCCCCCCCCCCCTAAACCTGGTATAAAAAGAATTTCAATCGCGAATTTTATTAAAATTAATATTGTAACATAAATATTAAATAACCCTTCCTACATATCTTACAAAAAAATTATAAACCAAGGCAAACATTTGCCATCTATGTAAGGTCTTTCAAATGAATTATACCACAAAAATATGAATTAATAGACGAACACTAATATGTAAAATTTGCATTTTTGATTTACATGCTCTTAACATCCTTACATATCTCACTGCGACCTTATCAAAATTTGCGCCGGATCGTTTTGGCTTCTAAAAGAAACAAATACCTGACCAAATATATTTTTTAAAGATGTCTTTCGAAAGTAATTTTTTTAAGAAAACAACTTTTTCGAAAACGGATTAACGAAATTTTTCAAAAATATTTTCTCGAAATATGTGTTTTTCGAGAAAATATTTTTGAAAAATGTCCTGACAGCTTTTTCCAAGATGCTTTTTTGAAAACGAATGTATTTCGAAAGTACATTTTTTCTACTCATGTCAATAAAAACCTTTTTTGTATGTTCAATAGTAATTGCGGAAGATAGTCCATTGTTTTATACACATTTTCATTGTGCTTCAATCACCATGGTGATTGAACTACAAAGTTCACTTTGTGCGCGAGTATATTTTACAAAGGTGGCGTTGACCGGTGCCGCGTCAAAATCTTTATAATTTCATTGACATTTTTTGACATCTTAAAAAGAAAAATTTTACTAATCCCATTTTATTAACAGTAACATTCGTAGAAAAAGTATAGTGTAAAACTCGCATGGAATGACCATTTCCTACTCGTATGATTTGCAGCACTCGCCTGCGGCATCGTGCTGCAAACGTCATACTCGTAGGAAATGCATGTCATTCCATGCTCGTTGTACAATATACTATTTCAAAAACGTCTTAAAAATAGTTTAGAAAAAAGGTGCATTTTCCGAAAATATAAACTGCTTCAAATAATAATAGATCCGAAAAAATTTAAGTTCGAAGATGTTTCAAAAAATGTATTTTTGAAAAATGCTTTAAAAAAATTGGAAAATTGGTTTTAGAAAAACTGTACTTTCATAAAAAAAACTCGTACATCTCCCCAAATAAGCAGAAGCCATATATAAAAAATACTATAATATTTACACTTTCATATTAATCAAACAATTTGTCCTGACGGTAAGTTAAGATGACTTATGGTTTCGCTGAATGCGTCTGGCGGCAGCGTCCGACGGTAACCTCCGGCGGTAACGACTGGCGGTCGCGTCTGTGTGTTTTTGCTAAAAGCGTTGGCATTTTGGCGCTTGTTTAGAAACGACAGTTAAGTGCAGTGTCTCGTACAGTAGATGGATAAAAAAGAACTCGCGGCTGTACTCTTAATTAAAAATGACGAAGAAGAAGAGGAACTGGCTTTCCAGAGAAAAAAGCGTCAAAAAGTTGATCCCATTTTTAAAGCAAGACGAGCATCAAAAAGGGCGGGATACCTTCTAACTTCTTTAATTAGTAATTCGTCTTCATTTGCAGTAAATTGTGGAGGCATGATGTAAAAAAAAAGCAGTGAACACCGAAAAATGCGTTTACAGACTTAAAACAATTCCCTAAACTGTACCGATCGCGCGACCGTCGGCGGCTAGACTGCTACTATGAGCAGCCGAGACAGGGACGCGCGCGTTCGGACGTCGGGCCGCGCGGCTCAGACGCATAAATGAAAATAGCGCCATATAAAATATAGTAAAGCAGTACGCTACCGCTAGCGGTTACCGCCGGACGCTACCGCCAGACGCACAAGTAAAAATATACCTTAACTGTTCCGTTTTTTTTTTCAACAAAAATCTTTTTTGATGTTAAATTAAGTACATTTTTTTGAGATGCTTTTTCGGAAATGATGTTTTAGAAAATATTTTTCTTTAAAAGAATCTTTCAAAAATATATTATTTAGTAAACATAGTTTTTCTAAATTAGAATTATGACCTTTACTGGCTTAGAAAATGTCAATGAAAAATTACAAAAAGATCCTGAAACGCTTCCTTGTGTCTGCTGTGTTACTCTGCCGTAAATTTCATACTTTCAAAAAAGTGTTTTTTTTTTTTTAATATGAATATTAGAAGTTTTTTCGAAACAATGTTTGAATAATGTTCTTTCTAAAAACATATTTTCTTTAAAGAATGTAGTTTCGACAAAAAAAAAGTTGGAAGTTGGTTTCTGAAAAAAAAATTTTAAAACTTCCCAAGCTTTCGAATAACTCTATTATCGAAAAAGTTCTGTTTTCGAAAAAATGTTTACAAGTACCTATGTCAGTTCAAAGGGACAGAAAGTATAAATAAAAAAAAATGGTACAATATTGGTAACTTAAGATGATAAACCGTTTCGTTTCCGCAAGAACATGCAGGTTTAGATATTTCGTCCATTATGATATAGTGTACATTTCTTAGAACCCTAAACAATAAAAAATAATGTCGCATGCGAACTTGCCCGTTTTTTTATCTATATTTTTGTGTAGCTCGAGGTGACTTTGCGCCTCTCCCCCTAGGTGAAATTCTAACTCCGCCCCTGTGTTTTAATATAAAAAATTACAAAATTTCTTTAGTTTTCAGACTTTTTTAGTTTGAGACTTGCTTTTAGTTCATATTTGGTAGTGCTACTGAGGGACATACTTAAGTAAAAAATTAATATAGAGCTTTTACGTTTCATAACGGGGGGCTGAGCCCCCCCCCCCCCCCATAGTTTTTGGGGGTTCTGGCTCCCAAGATATGATGATATGATACCAGCCATTTTAGTAAGGTTTCAGCAAAACCAAATATTTCAAATTTCTGTGCCCGAATATGTGCTATACTCGTAAATGTGGTTGAACTCAACAACGGCTATGGATTTGTGGCCACCACGTTCCATACTACGGAATGGAATGTGGTGTAACATGACCAAGTCACACACAGTGCAGCTAAACTTAGCTGTATTTGTTTGAATTATTTTTTAAATACTTCATTGACTGAAAAATTACGACAACACTGACGCCTCCCAAGTTACGACTCTGACTTCTTCACAGGAAACTTCCCGGTATTAAGCCCGCTAAACCAGACGGTCGGTTTTGACATCCCGTTTGGTGCCTTCTTTGGTCTTTATAAATTAAAATTTGAAACGAAGCCCCTTTCGAGAACAGCAACGCCCGGATGCTATTGACGCTTTAAACGACGACGGCAAATATCAAGCTCCCTTTTTAAAATTCCCTCAGTGGCAAGGTTCAGATATCCAGGTGATTAAAATAATGGGAAGCGTGAAAAAATGTTAAGATAAAACGAGGATTTCAAAGGCTAACGTTGTTTCGATAGTATGTGGCTTATGGCATGCTCAAGATATTCGCATACTTTCGGGTGCACGGAGTATCAAAAGCTCGTAATTAAAATCGGAATGGGTGGAGATCCAATAACAGCTACGACAAAAATATTTTTTAAAAATATTTAGTTGCATGCAAAAATCGCATATCCTGTAAGTTATCGCAACATTTTTCTTAAAATAGCTTATTCACAAGGCCATAAAAATAAGTAAATACCAAAATATACTAACATGAATTCGGTGATTAACATTTGATAATATGTTTGTAAAAGTTTTAATTATCTTTGCACTGCTTTCTCCTTAATTCGCCTGTTCTTGGCAGAAGAATAAAAAGGAGCGTTCAGGACTCTTCCAGTGGTATTTTTGCATATTGGCACAATACAATGAGGTAATTTTTAAGAAATTTCATTGTTTAATAAAAATATATACACACAAATTACATTATAATCAAAAAATTAAGTCTTCGCAAACAACAAAAAATATTTTCAGATGAACGATTGGGTTTAGGTGTGGTGAGTATAGGAATCTGAATATACGCTCGAGGTCGTTCTTAAATTTATTTCTTTTGCTCCTTGCTTTCGACAGGCACATTACGAATTGTCCGGTCTCCATTCTGAGATAATCCCAATGCACGGTACAAAAGCAAAGACAAACATCATCGTGCTAATTCGTGCATACTGTCATATTCTGTTTTTGGTCAATTGTTTCTCGATAGTTTTGATTAGAATGAAGAGTGACACGGGTCTCCTAAACAATGTTGCAATTTTATTTTTCTGTGGTAAAATGATTGAGGTGATGGAAAGTTATCAGTAAGATAAGTTGTATAACTATCTTGTTTTTCCTAATCCTATTTCTAGAGGCATCATTGTCATTTATCTTGCTGGTGATTTGGCCACCACATAATTTGACTCTTCGGGCGATACTGAGATGTTCTTAATGTTATTTTTTGCAGTCTAATTTATTGGCGTGCTATGATTATTTAGTACTTTAATAAGTAGTCTTAAAAAAAGAAAATTGTATCATGGTTGATTATTTTATTGCAATCTTAAAGTAAATTTTGGACGAACAAATATATTTTTAAAATAAATACAGAGTGTTACAAATTCGAATCTTTGTATGGGGATCTCAGTAACCGTAAGAGATACGAAGTCGGTTAAATTGGGGCGAAGTTGCACAATTTGATGCTGAAATATAAGCTATTTAAAAGTTTCAGAAAATCCAGTGACTTCCGGATGTATCCAAAAAATCCGAAATTTTGCAAAATCTATTTTATTTTCGCCTACGTGTATTTGAAGAGATATTTAAAAATAAATTGCACTTTGTCGTGAGCACTTTTTATCCTCTTCAAGATGAAATAATTAGTTTTTTAATCTGACGTTTCGGATTTCTAGGACCATTATTATTATTTTTTTTAAATACAGACCTGTACTTTTTATTTCATTTTTCGAAGGATCTTTGCCCCCTGAAAACAATGATGTTTTATGCTTACCTCTAACATAAATATGAAGGCACTTTCCATAGGAGGTGTGATAGAGTGGCCAGCACGATCTCCTGATTTAACTCCTGCTGATTTTTTTCTGCGGGGAGCATTAAGGGACATAGTTTACAAGGTTCCGATTAGTAATTTAGAATATTTAAGAGAAAGAATAATAAATGCATTTCATACAATTAGAAGCAGATCAATACTAAGGGCGGTTCAAAAAGCGAGCAGAAATGCCAAAAAATGTAGCCTGGTCAATGATAATTTACTTGACCATTTATAATCTTGTTACAAAATTTTGTTTTTGATATTTGGATTATTGTGTTGTTTTTAAGAAATTAAATAGTAATAAAAATAATGTTATTTGGTCCTCAGTTTCTTTTTTTAACATAATTAAATAATATTAATAATTTTTTAGAATTTATAACAAACTGGGGGAAATGTGTCAATTTGGTAAGTACTGACGACAAACAATTATTACTGACGACAAACAATTATTATTATTTTCTTTGTCCATGATTTTAAACAACAGTGACATTTTATAATGCTAAATATTTTGGAAGTGCTTATGTTAGTAAGCGATGGAGCTGCATATATCGCTAGCTTGGAATTATAGGGTTCTATGTTACAAAACCAACTTTTCGAGTAATAGAACTTTGTTTTCTCGAAAATTACAAAACCATGCAAAATTCTAAGATATTTCCGTGTACATTATAGTGGGGGAGCTACATGGAACCATGAATGTTTTATGAGAAGCAAGAACCCTATAATTCTAAGTCAGCGATATGTTAAAAGTTGGCAAAATACTTAAGAAAATCTTCCCACACCTCCTGGATATTACATGTTTAATTCATGCCATCATTCGTATCTAACCTTTGAAAAGTTAATATGCGAAACCAAAAAAATATTTTTAAAATCACCCAGAAGAATTCCTTTAGTTACTAACGTCTGTCCAAAAATTCCACTACCACTTCAGCCCGTTTTAACACGATGGGGCACTTGACTCGAAGTAGTGTTATATTATAATAAATATTACAACCAAGTTACATCTGTTATTTTACAATTGAATCCACAAGAAGCTAAATCAATTCGCACAGCTCAACAACTGTTTCAAGATCTGCGTAATCTGCGAGTCAAGGAAGATTTAGGTATTATCTCACAACATTATTCTGTTTTACTAGACTCCCTTTCAAGCTTGCAAAATTCGAAATTATCCATGAAAGAAACATTGCAAATTATCAGAAAGTTGCAAATTTCATTAGACAATCTCACTGATATTCCTGGGCTGCATGCACGAGATAAATTGTGTTCAGTTGTAACGAAAAACCCCGATTACAAAACAATAACTGATATAACGAATCAAGAACAACTCGACGAAATGGGTCAATTTTTCAGATATGCACTTCTTACGATGCAGAAAGATCATTTTTTCATTACACACAAGCATTTTCCCCATAACGTCCATACAGTTCTATGCAAAATCTATTAATCGACCATTTACATCTCATATTGTTTAAATGGTAAGCATTTTTTATATTTTTCCTTTTTTTACTTTTACTCGGCCTCGCTGCCCCAGTTACTCCACCTAACGAATTTCAAGTTGTAGTAACATCTATTACTCGACCATTTCCATGCCATATTATGTAAAACGTAAGCATTTTCAATATTTTTTTTTCTTTTACTCAGCGTCGCTTCCCCATTTGCTCCGCCTAACGAATTTCACCTTGTTGTGTTAATCAATTAATGCGACGATTGAGTTTGTCTTTTACTTAAAAATTTTTCTATAATATGTGGATCAACATTGGATCACTGGAAAGACGCATAAGTAAATTATTTTCAAGTGATAATAGACGATTTCTGTATTTAGTTTTTAAAGCCAGACGAGAAGCGTTTTTCGCGCAAGTAAAAAGTATCTAATGGGATCAATGTTTTTAAAGCATCCGATACTAAGCTCCATATTCACATCGGCGTGCAAGCCAAAACTTATCTAAATATTGAGACAAAAATTCTAGTTCTAGTTTTATCAGCCGATATTTCAATAAGTTGGTTGTGAGTCTCAACAGGTAATTTGGCAGCTGCAACAACATTTTCATCAAACGGATTAAGAAGCCATCTTTTCGAGAAATCATCGTTATTACCTGGAAAATATTGAAGTAACTGAATTCTCAAATCGCATAAATCCGCTTTTATGCTGTCCATTGTCGTCGCAAGTATAAACACATTCTTTGTCATGTTAGTAATGTAAAACTGTGATAAACGTTAAAATATAATTCAGTGAGGGGGTCGTAAGGTTTTTAGTTTATTTTTTGGTTTTTAGGGGGCCGCGACACTAAAAAGGTTGAGAAACAATGATCTACACAGATACAAATGAACCCTCTCTGCCAAGTTATCTTCTATTTCTCCCTGCCTCTGCGTTTTATTAAAATATACTCTTTTATTGTTAATTTCCATGAATTACGCATACCAACTTATACTTATCGACAAAAACAGTACCTTTTTAAATAAGTTTAGCTCTTTTATATCAATACTGCCGATTCACTTATTTTAGATAATGTTGTTTGCTAAAAAAAATCAAGTCTTACTCGGTAAAAATGGTCGAGCACGTCGATTTTGCTCTTACTGCTTTATAGCACGTTGCTCTAGCCAAACGAACAAAAAAAGATCATTTGTTTGACAGGAAGAATTATCTTATTTTTTCAATTAACCCATAAAAAGCAAACAGAGTACACAGACGTCTTACCCTTTAAGTCGTTTGTAGACCTTGTTAACACTTTATAATAGACATAAAGAGAGCATGATATACCATTCAATCAGTTTTGTATTGTTGAGTAAATTGGACAGACATTTACGAAGAAACCGCCGTTAGAGAAAAAGTACTGCTAATGGAAAGAAAGCCGTGTACATTAGCATAAAAGTATATTGTGTAATATAATTAAGTTATTATTATTCCATACTCATGTTTATTGGTTCTCTAGTGTAAAAGGTTAAAAAGTCGTGGTGGAAGTTTACTTATTCTTATTACTCATACCTCATAATAAATTTCTTGCCTAAAAAAATCTGCATGATTTAGGTATTTTCAGAAGTAGTACTCGTCTTTTTGACTTTGTACTGAATAACTACTATGCGTAAAAATTCAGTAATCTAATAATATTTAAATCAGTTTGTTTAACTCAGTCTTTAGTTTATTTTAAATATTATTCCTAATTAAATATTAAATTCTACAAGTTTTAGATCAATATCGCATGAGTACCTGATGTCATACTGGACCACAGAGCCATAGAAATCATTTCGCTCGATATCCTAGGCCGGGTGTTTCAGAAAGGAAAAAAAATCTACAAAAGTATACCATGTCGAAATGTGTATTTATTGTTTATTCAGGGGATTGATTTTTATTTAAAAGAAAAAACTGGCACCGATTTGAAACGGTACTTTTGGAGAGAATTCCTTTTAAAAACTAAGAAATGTGCTAACCATTAACGATATTAGCGAAATTCAATTTCTAGCGTACTGCTATGGATGAAAAACCACTGGGAGAAATTCGAAGACATATTTTGGGAAGCATTTTATACAGTTACTTGTGAAAATAACGTCCCGTCTATAAGAAAAACTACAATTTCGTGCAGCATGAACCTAAATGGTTATCGCAACGTGATATTGTTCGTTTGAACGAGGTGCTGAACGAAGTGTGCTCAAATGAACGAAGAACCCATCACTATAACATAAATCAAAACTGATTTTAAAATGATTAAGTTAAATAATACACTATTATGGTTAACGCCAAATTGAGGAGTTTTCATCGAGTCACAGTCGTCGAGAGCCGAGTGTCCGAGTGACAGCATAATCGGCAGCCGCAGCAGGCGCTACTTTTATACCGATTATTTACTATCCGTATATCTGCGTTAATGATCGGAATGTTCCGAATATTTCCGCTTACGGAACAGTTCCAAAGACCTCTTCTTTTTAGCAGTTCCAACGTTGTAACCTTGAGATTCTCGGAATAGCTTGTAACATGCAACGGTACTGAAATTTATAATCAACAGAACGCGGAATAGGAATAATAGTACTTATAGATAGAATTACGACGGATGTGTAAATAACTTCGGATTTAAAAATCTTCATGTAAAAAAGGAGTATATTGTTACTGTCATGTATGTACATATTATGTCTATATTATTTGGATTGTTCGTGAATTAATTCGTAGTACTTTATTCAAGTATAATAATTTAAGGTAATTATTTTTTTTTTAAATAAAAGAAATAAAATTGCGGACTATCATAATACTTATTATGATATACTCAAAATAAACTTTTATAGAAAATAAATACCAAAAAATGGATTTTAAAAAAGTGATATAGAAAAAACAAACCGCTCATCCTGACAGGAAACGTCTAAATACTGATAATACTTCATCAACTACCTCAAAAGCATACATACTACATGTATAAGAAAATAGATGCATATTCATGTATTTCTATAACTTAAGAGAATACTGGATTTTTGTGTCAGTTTATTCATTTTAAAATAACAGATCAACAGAAGCAGGTCAGCTAAAATTTAAAATGCAAAAGGAACAGTTCCGCAAAATGCGACAAAACCAAATTAATGTTATTTCAGCACAGTGAAGAATTCAATATTACTAACTTTCACTCGTAGTCGTAGTCGCACAATTCCGCGTGCGAATGTGGGAGCCAAATACAAACTATGTATATAAATAATAATGACGTAAAAGTGTGAAACGATATTCGACTATATTGACATTCGCTATTCAATAAGGCGCGCATGTTAATGTTATGGTGTGATACCAAAATCGACTTTATTATGTAGAATGTGCGCTAGCCGTAGCCGCTCATTGAGATGAAGATGAGTAGTAGTTGCAATTTGCAATAATGCCAATTTAGAACGGTTTCTTAATGCAGAACGTTCGTTTTGTTACTCGGAACAGTCGAAGCCTTGGAGCACGTATTTTCTTAAACTGATACCTGTTATAATCTGTTCCTCGTTCGTAACTGTTCCAAAATAACGTTCCTAGTATTTTCTCTCATCTCTAATGCCCACCCAGTTTCGATCGGGTTAGCATCAGGAGATTGGGATGCCATTTTCTGCTCTCCAAGATTGACAGCGATGACTACAGTGTTTGGGATGGTTATCTTCTTGTAAGATCCAAGAGTTATTCTTTCGGCCAAACCATTTTACTGCGGATACTGCGGATGGAATAACTGGAGGGTCTGACAAGAAGATAACGATCAAGCTTGGAAAGCAGAAAATGGCATCCAGTATTGTCCTAAGTTATAGAAATACGTGAATATGCATCTATTTTCTTAAACATGTAGTATGTATGTATGCTTTTGATGTAGTTGATGAAGTATTATCAGTATTGAGACGTTTCCTGTCAGGATGAGCGTTTTGTTTTTTCTATATCACTTTTTTAAAATCCAGTTTTTGTTATTTATTTTCTATAAAAGTTTATTTTGAATATATCGTAATAAGTCTTATGATTGATGTCGGCAATTTTATTTCTTTTATTTAAAAAAAAATAATTACCTTAAATTATTATACTTGAATAACAGTACTAATAATTAATTCAGGAAACAATCCAAATAATATAATACATAATATGTACATACATGATTGTAACAATATACTCCTCTTTAACATGAAGAATTTTAAATCCGAAGTTATTTACACATATCCGTCGTAATTCTATCTATAAGTACTATTATTCCTATTCCACGTTCTGTTGATTTCCAATTTCAATACATGTTACAAGCTATTCCAAGAATCTCAAGGTTCCAACGTTGGAACTGCTAAAAAGTAATAGGTTTTTAGAACTGTTACGTAAGCGGAACAGGTACGAAATGGAACTTTTATTAAAAAATAACAGTTTGTAGCACCTCTAGTGGGCATTTCTGAAGCACAGGCTGCAAGGAGTGCGCATTTTTTTAGTAAAGCAGCTATCCAAGAAGATACGCTCACTATGGCGGTCACTTCCAGCCTCATAATATGCCGAAAACTTTGTCACAAGCATTCCTAATCGTTATCAGGCCATACTTGATAACAAAGGAGACTGGTCTGTCTATTAAATAAACGCTTTCTAGTGTACTTAAAGTAATTTTATTTTATATGTTTGTACCTATATTATTTGGAGATATGCGCGCCACGCTCTTGTGTGACTGACTATAACTGAAAATTTTAATCGGTCAAGTTGGCATAACGGTGTTTATTTGCTATCATTTTATTATTCTTGGTATTTTATTGATTTTGAATAACAATAATTATGGACAAAATAATAAGGAGTAGATAGAAAAATAAAAATAAGGAGTAGATAAAAAAACAGACATCTCGATAGCAAATTAAAAATCACATTAATGTAAGAACATTTTCAAAAAATTTCATTATTTAGCTAATTATGAAAATATAAGCTACCCACGTTTATCTGTATTACACAAATAAAGAAAACGGCTGAAAGATAAGTACGTATCATTAAAAAGATATAAGAGAAAGCATAAATTAGAGATAATAATGAACTAAAAGGAGATAAGTATGCCATTTTCTTGATAGAAAGTAATTGGAGGTAATTTATTATCTGCATAAATACTTCCTCTTCTATATAATGCTATATTTCTGGCTAATTATTTGTTTTGCATTATCTTCCTATGTTCCTTTTATCAGCGTTTGCACATTTTTTTTCTGTAGCTCACAATATGTATGTTTAATAATTTGAAAGAACAAAACTCTTGCTGCTATGCGGTTTCGACGGGGTGTTTAAATTAAATGTGGCTTTATTATTTGCTTTGAAATAACTATAAATTTAACAGGGGGGTCGGGAAGGGGCTTTCTCTCCTCTTCCGGGATGGTTCTACACTCTGAAACTTTTTACGCCAAAACTTAAAAAGGAATACCTAGGTTCAGGCGATATCTAAAGCAGTTATAAAGTTAAATTCATAAATCTTTATCGTGGTGGTCTTATGTCGTTTAGTTTGCGACTTAATTATCTTTTTGCAGTACCTACCATCATAAATGATAAGGAGTGCAATTTTTTGTTAATTAAAGCACATTCTTAATTACCATCACAAAGCAAAACTTCAACAGTTTACCGACATACATACATCCTGTATAATAAAAAACATCGTCCAATCACGGCAATGCATGACTTGAAAGCCAGTACCCATTATTTGATATTAATATAAAGTTGTGTAACATTTAAAGAAATCTTTTATTTTCCTGATGTAAATTTCTAGAAATTCAAATCAGAGTATATTTTTGATTATGGCATGCATTTTCCGTTCAGAGAATCTCGAACAATAGCAAAGAGTAATCAATTAACAAGAGGCGAATGCCGCTGTTCTGAGCGTACCGAACTTATAGGAACATATGTTTTTTTTATCAGTAACCTATGTTACACCGATCATATTTGATTCGCGCACTAAGGACCAAATTCGTATCAAATACGTATTAAACACTTCATTCTACACTAAGAACTCAAATAGTTCGAAATGTTTCGGAAAGAGGTATTAAAACTAACTGATCCATATACCTTATGCAATGCAATGAAGATTTGGACTTCGCTTTTTATTATTAACACTCTTTGAAAATACAACAATTTATGTGTGCTTCTGTAGTATATATTATGGTTACCATAAGGCCCGAAACTCCGTTAATGTTATCATATCCTAAATTTAAATAATCTTAGCACTACCTACCGATTTTAGTGAAAGTCAGTAGGTAGTTAAGAACTATCAATTTTAATTTGGTAATAATAACATTGGCCACATCTTATTTTATCTTGTATTTTTGCATAAACAATGCATTAGAAACATCGCGAGACTTACTAAAACTAATAAAAGCCGTAAAATGTTTTATTTTCTGCTAAATAATAATAAATTTACCCGTGTGACTAGTGAAGCAAGACCAATTTGGTTATCAGCTGAGTAATATCTTTGTTTCTTACTTTATATGACTAATACTTTTAACCTCAATAAAGAGTATAAACGTTTGGTAAATATTAGATAAAAAAAGTTGTATAGTATCTATAAATTTCGTTGTCTGCCCATATCTCTTGCTTCATTTTTTTTTTTTTGCCGCAGTGGTCAGTGGCGTGAAAATTTTGTTATGTTAAATGAAGCCCATCAATAAAAAATGGCAATAAGCAATAAGACCAATAAGGTAAAGAGTTCTGTAAAAGGTATACATTATTAGTAAATAATTTTATTAATTTATTTACTTGTCCAAAAAAACCAACATTGCTACTCCTTTAAAGAAACAGTTAGAAAAAAAACAAGGGAAAAAAGCAGAAGCAAAAATGCGTTTAGTTACAACATACAAATATTGGCATCAAAAATTGATAAAAAGAAAGAATAAACTGCAATAGTAAAGAATAAAGAAGACGAAGTGTGCTTTGTGTGTAAAAAGTTGAATATAGGTAGCGATCCTGTAGCGTACCTTTGATTGCACTAGAGCTGATATAACGCTTTTGAGTACATTTGAGAAGCAACTTAGCAAAGAACAATAAATCCATTTTGTCAAATCTTTAGGATACAAATATAAAATTATTTTATCTTGACTTGGCTCAATCTATGATTTAAAACATCCAAACAGTCGCATTAATATCGCCCAACTAAGCAAGCTGACATAAATCCAACTGAGTTAAGCAAAATTTAATACTTGCCTTAAAACGATGTTCGCAATGAAAAATTAGAAAACGCAATACGACCAACTTACAGTTAAATAGAAAGGACACTGAGTTTAAATAACTGAGCAGAGCGAAATAAAATCCATATAAAGGATTGCTTTTTGGATCATTTTAAAACGGGTGAAAATAGTAATTTTAGCAGGTTTCACCTTCATTAGTTTTCGGCCTTTTTCTCAAAATCATATATTTTGAATTTATTTTATTACATTTGGTTTTGTTGCTCCTCATTTATGAAAACAACGAAATGTAAAGATCATTCTTGTGTTTCTGAAAATAATATATGGCCAATGAAATTGGACAACTCACTTGGCTGATCGACTTTGGCCGATTTTTTTACAAATTTTAAATATGAAGAGAAGTATTATTTCTACTAAATGTTCCTTTCTTGAATTAAAACAACAAAGGTCTTATTTCAGCATTTTTGCTTACAATTTTCAAGTCTTCCCACAAGCTCCCCTAAATTTTAATGGGTTTCATAAACATTCATAATAAACAAAAATATTTTGATGGGAGGCAGGCGATAACCTTTTCAAATTTCACCCTACCTACTCCTACGCTAGTAGAAATAACAACATGTGTATAATAGGTTTTAATTTCTTTATGAAAGGGTTCATTTACATAAAATATTTCCACAAAGTTTTATTTAACTTAATGCTATAAACGAAAAAACCCATCTATAATTTTAAACCCTTTTCTTTCTAAAACTCCTCTTGAGGACAAAAGTAGATCTATAAAACAAAATATAAAAAGTCACATATCATAGGTAGTACTCCACCACCACAACAGAGCGGAGAAAAATGGCTACCAAGGCATAATGTTATATTTATTTCACTATGAAGTTCTATTGCACAGACAGCGACAAAAATTACAGTTCCCAATAAACTAATAAACGTTACTAGTACTTCCTTTAAACAAAAAGCACAAAACAGATTAAAATTCAATGTAGATGTGAGTTAACTAGGACAAGAACCGCCAGCTTCTACACCAACATCAAATGAGTGTAAACTTGGATATTTCAGCAGAAATTAATAGACTGGTCTGTATCAATTTTTTTTACAGCATAAATAAATTACATAACTCTATAGTATAGGATACTGACAGGACGGCATTTCTTTAATGGCTTTATATTTTAAGTTTGAAATGATAATATTTCGATGTGCCGTTGGATAATATAATATGATAATTACATAGATCAAAAGTTATTTATCTCAACTCGATAATATGTTCTCTGTCACTGAGCTAGTAAGACTTCATTTGACGACCGTTCCCATCTGGAAAAAATATGGCTTAGCGTCTGAAAAAATCTCTAGAACTCTAAAAGGTGAGATTTTTCCTTGGCGATATGCACGAATGCTTTAAAAAAATCAAGTTTTTCCTAAGGATTCTTTTCCACACGCGGTATAGGTACTTTGTTAGAGATTATCCCGCATAAAACATTTAACACAAGAAGTGCTTGGTGATATATAATTTTTTATCACACACACCTGCACACCATCAAACACCTTTTATGCCATATTAGCTAAGTATAAATTGACACTGACAGAAATGGAAATACGCACATGTGGTATTACCACTTCTGTCAAATATTTCCGATTACTAATAATCGCCGTTACCATGGGAAATTCAAATGAAATATGTACAAGGAATATTCTCTATAGAAATTAGAATCACCGCTTAAAATAAATTCGTATTTTGTTTTCACCCCAATGAACACGTTTTTGGCTACTTCTAAGCGCTCGGCTCAACTAAGGTAAAACCTCGTGCAGCAACTGCTCTATAATTTCAAACTGATGGCATCTAAATTTGCTTTTAATGGGTCCAAAAAAGAACGAAAAAACCGTTTCCGTTTTCTTTCACAGATGGTCGCGCATAAAAAGCAAAAATATCTTAGTGCTTACGTAGGGAATAGCAGTCTTCCATATGAGATACGGCCTCCTCCGGGTCTCTTGTTTCCTTTAAAGGTATTATATTTCGAATTAAAAGTTTTAAAGATTATTTATGTTAATATTTACTAATATAATAATAATAATAATAATAATAATAATAATAATAATAATAATAATAATAATAATAATAATAATAATAACGAAACGAAAACGAAAACGACAACGAAAATTTTGATAAAATTTTAAAACCTAACTTTGTTTAACTTTTAACGAATTTTAATTAAATCTTCCACAAATAGTAACTGCATTTATGGGAAATATCATGCGATTTAAAAAAATTAAGTTATTATGCGAGGAGAAACCGGAACGTTTTAATTTCTACACAGCCTGTGAAAAACACAAGAGTCTAGGGGATGGGGAAACTTTATAACCCGGGCTTCCGCATGCGCAGAGGAAGGAACAATAGTGGATTTTTTCGCACCGATCCCTCTTCGCCTGCTAGGAAAGAGACTGCTCAGGGCCCCTAACCAGGTGCTAACCCTGTTCCGACCTTAGGGTGCCCTCCGATCCACCGTTCGCTAGATTTTCTGGACAACAAACAAAACATAATTTTTAGGTTAAGGTACCTAGACATGATAAATTTTTTGCTCGGGACATTTAAAAAAAGACAAAACAAAATTGTTATCGAGGAAGGAGTGCTAACCCGTTTCCAATACACCTTTTAGAGCCGATTTCCTATTTTTTTATAATATTTTAAGTGACAAAAATTAAAAAAAGATGCGGCCGAGCACGGATTCGAACCAACACATCTCGGTCAATAAGCGCATTCTTTACCACTGCACTACGTGACTGATGCCAGAAAATCGGTAAACTTATTATCAAGTGCATCATTTATAAATTTTTGAGGTATTTACACATGTGGAAGCCCGGGTAATAAAGTTTGACCCATCCCCTAGACTCTTTAGTGAAAAACTAAATGGCGTAATAATTTTTCGAAATGTTTTGGTAGGTACTGTGTTGTCCATCCTCATCATCACCCAATCAAACCCTTTTTGGTTCACCTCAATATGTATGAAAATAAAAAGTATAAAGTTTTTAAAGAAGACTTGACGATTTAACAATCTTCAGAACGAAAGCTATACGGCTAGTCACCACTATTCTTTAGCGTGACGATAGTACATGATAAATTGGCTTTTTTAAAAAATATTAGCATTATATGGGATATCCTGCCATATTGCTATATAATAGCATGGACTACATCCATGCTGTAGCAAAATTCGTAAATGAGTTGTCGGGCAAAACTTCCAATTCGATTGTGTATTGTGTTAGTAGACACTGACGGGTGAATGAAAATAATAAAACAGTCAAAGTCAGCCAATCAATTAACAAAATTGATTGGCTGACAATATTGTATGTATGTAATATTGGGTTAGCGATAAAATAGTTGTAAGTGTTGTATTAATGTATTTCTACGTCGATAATAATCCAATACCTACCATAATTAATGTCCATACGTTGACAATTAGTAGCCTCATTAAAGTGGTAGGCGCCAGCAATAACGCTAAACCTGTAAGGTGTAAAGGAAGTATGCATAGAAACACGTATTTTAGCAATCATGTTATAAAAATACGTGACTATTTTAGAAAACAGCACAATTAGCTATTTAATGGCATGTTTTTAGCGAGAGAGACAGAAGTTAAATATGTAAAGTAATGATTTTAATTGTACTCTACATCACCATCGCGCTTTATTTCGCTAGAATATATAATATTAATAATATTATGTTTTTGGGCATACTTCTCTGGCTTGAGAACTACTTATTTAAAAAAAAAATTAGAATGAAAATACCAAAATATTTTTGTCAAAATTCAGTTTTTTCCGAAAGTCTATAGTCTCCGTCAACTATAAGTCATATTCGTATAAAAACTGATTTTTTTTGTTTGGGTATACCTACTGTCCAAGATGTAGCCAGTATTTAGTCCAGGCGAATCGGTTTTCTGAACCGTTTAAATAAATAATAAAATAAATTCGATATTAATTTGTACAAAATTAGTGTTCAATCAAACCCAATCAAACAGTGTATTTAAATTAGCTTACCCCTTTCTTCAGACCTTTTAGACTTGTAAGGAAAACTAACACCATACAATTATTATCGAAAAAGTGTAAATAATTTAATATATGCACCAGGACTAAAATTTTTATCTTGGTTGGTGATTTTTTTCTAGGGCATGCGAGTTATTTAATAGAATTTTTTTATAAATCATAACAATATGACTTATCTTATAGATGACAAGGACTATACATATACCATTTTTTAGATAGTCAAACAATCAATGTGCACTTTATTCTCATAAGCAACTTTGTAAATAAGTAAGTAGAATGTAGGTAAGATTTTTATAAGTAGGAAACAGAAATCTTTGAACGGTCCAAATATAATACGCATTTATGCACTGGACGTACAGTAAAAAATTATCAAGGATAATTTCGGTAAATAGTAACTAGTTTGTCAAAATGGACAAACTCAGGGATATCTCAGTTTAGAATTCATATAAACATTTTGTTTATATTTCACTTAATTTCCCACGTATGGACCACATCACATGAACCGAGAACAACTGGAGAAAATGTTTCTAAACGGCGCACAGTGTAACGAATTTGATATTTCGGGGACATAGGGCGAAACAGCGACTGTCGAATTTTTTTTTGTCTCTAGATTATTCGTAAGGTGTCGTTTACTAGTTTTTTTTTCAAATGTATCACCCTAAAGTACTTCCCTTTTAAGCAGAAACTTGACTTTTCCGAGAGCGATAAAAATGATGCGAGAATAAGTCCAACTTTAAAAAATTCATAATATGTGTTCTATAAAAAATTTGAAACCAATTTTTATTGTAGCTATAGTATGCTTACTACTCTTGATATTTCCAAATTTTAGTGAAAATATTTGTAACGTTTACTTGCATATACCGGGTGCCCACGAGTTTATTGGCCAGCTTGTTATTTTGTTAAGAAATAATATTTCGATTTGAAATTTTGGGGACTCGTATGGTTGCTTTAGATGCAGATTTTGAGTGCTCGAACATCTGACTATCGTTTCCGGTTCAACCGGAAATACAGTCAACTTTGTTATTTTAAACGAAGCCCCCTGTATATTTTTTAAAATTTGGATTCTACGTAAAATTCTAATTATAAAATATGTATCATACCCCATACCTATATTTAACAGTTTTCAAGAAAATGACGTTTGAAAATGTCGAAAGAGCCACAAACTATACTGTTTTAACATAAAACAAATGAATATGCGAAAAGTTTAATATATTATTCTTACTTCTTTTTAGGTGCCTTGTATGACTGTGTCATGACAATCTCACTTCCGGTGCAACCGGAAGTGCTACAAAATATGACATTCAGGCACAAATTACTTCAATAATTTCAATTGAACGACCTACTTTACACTCTAAATTCTAATTTATCTGACTCTTCTCTATAATTGTTGTATACACAATCCCAGGTCTAAAGTTGATAGTTCTTGAGATATGGACAGCTAAAAATTTAGATGCACTCCAAATTTCAATCTTTCTAATTTTATCTAGGCGGCTATGGAGATCATTTGTCGCTTGAACTGCTTCATGATCATAACTATGTCAATTTCCAATTATTTAGTCAAGATGGCTATGAATACAAGACACCTGTCATATTTTCTGTTAATATCACCCCCAAAACAAATGAACAACGTGCTCAGGGAATTTCAAAGAGTTCGTCTGAGAGAAAACCGTCAACAATTCGAACACTTAATTTATGACTAATTTCTTATTTTTTATAATGAAAACCTAATAAAATTATTCTTCAAGCACTACTCTGATATTATTAATTATGTGTATCCTTTCTACATTTTCTTAATGCAAATGGTCTCCATAGCCGCCTAGGTAAAATTAGAAAGATTGAAATTTGGAATGTATATAAATTTTTAGCTGTCCATATCTCAAGAACTATCAACTTTAGACCTGGGATGGTGTATACAAAAATTATAGAGAAAAGGCAGATAAATTAGAATTTAGAGTTTAAAGTAGGTCGTTCGATTGAAATTATTGAAGTAATTTGTACCTGAATGTCATATTTTGTAGCACTTCCGGTTGCACCGGAAGTGAGATTGTCATGACACAAGCATACAAGGCCCCTAAAAAGAAGTAAGAATAATATATTAAACTTTCCGCATATTCATTTGTTTTATGTTAAAACAGTATAGTTTGCGGCTCTTCCGACATTTTCAAACGCCATTTTCTTGAAAACTGTTAAATATAGGTATGGGGTATGATACATGTTTTATAATTAGAATTTTACGTAGAATCCAAATTTTAAAAAATATACAGGGTGTTTCGTTTAAAATAACAAAGTTGACTGTATTTCCGGTCGAACCGGAAACGATAGTCAGATGTTCGAGCACTTAAAATCTGCATCTAATGCAACCATACGAATTCCCAAAATTTCAAATCGAAATATTATTTCTTAACAAAATAACGAGCTGGCCAGTAAACTCGTGGGCACCCGGTATGTAATTTTGAAGAACCGTGGTCCTAGTCGAAGAAAAATCAAAGTTTGTTGTGACTTTAAAAAAAAATGCCTAAATATGCCTAAGTTTTCACATACATTGGAGGATTACACAACTCTTATACATTAGGAATATACAAAGATCTTATCCCACTTTGTCAAATTATTGTTGAAAAAAAAAAGGTATTTTTCTTTAATAATGTCACACATGCAGGAATACAAAGTTGCTTTTTAATGCCGCTTACTAGAACTTTTTTTCGACATTACGAAAAATCAGCAGCAATCACTGGATTGAACAAAAATTTAATCAAATTGCTGTAATTCTTCAAGCGCTTTCTTCGGGTCAAAACTCAAATGTTGATACTTTTCGAGAATATTAGACAAATAGTAAATACAAAGCTCTATGTGTCATTATATAGTTAATACTATATGCCATCAAGTGTTCATATGTTATTAATACATGAGGCAGGAATTTGTGAGAACTTTTTTATATTCCTATTGAACAATCTGAAGGGGCATCAGACGTAAGGTTGCCAAACATTCCGATTTTATCGGAACAGTCCTGATTTCAAAGGGTGTGTCCCGATTTCCAAGCAGCTTTTAAACGCTAATACCCAATTTTGAACATGTTAGATCTGGCAACCCTAATCAGAAGCTAGAAGCAATAGGTTCTGTAAATTCCAAGAACATTACGCACGAAAGCGAGAACGGACCAATGACTTGGATCAAATTGGACTAATAATGCTTGAACCAAGAATGGTTCCTTCTCCGGGCCACGCGCAGTGCCACAGGAATGCATGCGCAGTTAAAAGATTAAAGCATTTTGTAGTATTAACCAGAACGGGTCTTAATATTTGTATGTATGGTGGTGGTAGGTATATCAGTTTACATAGAACATATGTTTATGAAAGATTTAGTAAATTTTTAGTTTAATACACCGATGCCCATGTAGAAATACTTATTTTAATCGGTTGAAAACTTAAAAGCTAAAAAATATTTTTCATAAAGATATGGATGTGAGCTACGTAATTTAAAACTACACTGAAAAAATCTTGATCTAATTTGAAAATTAGAGTATTCTTGGAAAATTAGCCTTACATGAAGCGCTAATATTCTTGTGTCAAGCGAAAATTCTTAGTGCAAGTAAAGGCTAATCTTGAATCTAAAAACGTTCTGTTATTGGCATCCAAGACAATAGTAATATTGGTTTAATTACTGCTACTGTTCAGTCAAGAAAAAGGGTTAGTTTAAGATGAAGAATAGGAGTAAACTTATTTTAATTGGTAATTTACATTGTCTCAAGAATAACTAAAGTTATGGCAAACAGTTTATATACATTGACATATGTAAATATTGCTTAATCTTGAACAAAGATATACACTTTTCTAGCAAAAGAAGTTATTCTTCGTGGAAATACTATAAATTTAAACTAATACTAACTACACTTATCTAAAGAATAGCTACTTTTAAGTGAATTTAATTCCGCTCGGAACAAATAGACATATGTACATATTGTTTGACTTTGAACTGTATTTGCAACAAGAATAGCTATTTTCAATCTAACTACTACTTATTTTAAATCAAGGTGATAAATCATCGAACGCAGTATATCTGCAATCGGTCCGTCACCTACTCCTTAATCACTTCTATTTGCCAACGCGCACCAGCCATTGTAGCTTGTAATTCGTGCATGTCGCGTGTAATTTGGTTAGAGGCTTTGTTAGAGCTGAATTTTTGTAGCAAAATCGGTCAGAACTGGCAGAACTATGGAAGGGTTAGTCAAGACGTGGAAACTTGAGGAATTAATTCCTTTATTTAATCGTAAGTATTTATATTAGATTTTTAATTGAAATAGATACCTAGAATTTTCGTAGTTATTTAGTTTTTTAAGAATATTGCGTCATGTTAACGATCTATTCTTACTGCGTGGTTGTATGCCTAATTTTCTTAACTTTTTTACGAACCATTCACGAAACTTTCGAGATGAGCGATCCAGGTTTAGGTTATTTAACATTGCAGTATCGCGACCTTAAAGGAAGTGGTAGGGCTTTGTCCCAGTTTACACTTTCTTTTGTCAACATAGTGATTCATTTCACAATATTATCTGTATGGCCATCTATCATAGGCACAAAAATACACAAAATACCGGTTGCAATAAGATTGCTTTTAATAAAAAATTTTAAAGATCGAGTGAGGAGGTTCCTAGTGGGGGAATCATTTTACACAGTGGACTATTTCCTAAAATGTGACACATCACGACTAGGGTTGTAGTCTGTCATTTTTAATATATTGTTTGTTCGAATCTTAAAAAAGTTTGATTTATATTTTCTTTAATCTAACATATATTTTGTAGTAATGATTTTATTTTATTTTATTTTATTCTATTTTGGGTTGACGTGTGTAAATGCTTATTGTATACTTACCACCAAAACATTATTATTATTATTATTATTATTATTATTATTATTATACCAATTGATCGCGCTAGAATTTTTTAATCCTGATAATTTTCGTTCAATCTACACCTAATTCTCAATGTTCATGATTTTTTTTCAGATTTAATTTTTTTTTCAGAAGCTGCACTTGCAATGGCTTCCCCAGGGCCCCCACCAGCTCCCGGGACTGCCGGCTTTTCCACGCAGAGGAGGATACTTGTATCTACGCTTTGCGTGCACTTTTTGTCATATACTTATTTGTATTTTGTACCTTGTACTTGTACTTATGTATCTTTTGTAAGCTGTTGTGAAATTGTACTTTATTTTATAATAATAAATGTCTTTTATTCTTGGCTTATCTTACAGATACTATTGTTTCAAAGAATTGCTATCCTTATTTTAAGTTTACTTCCTCTTAAGTCAATTAAAGCCAGTAATTGGTTTAAAGACTAGTAAATTTACTTTAAGTTTACCTATTCCTAAGTCAAGGGCAAGAAGCGGTTGATTTGAGGATTACTAAACTTATTTCAAGTTTATTTTCGGGTAACTCAAGTTTAACTAGTAAGTTCTTTAAGGATTGCTGTTTTTGTTTTAAATTTACTTCCTTTTCTTTTAAGTTAAGAAGAAGTTGAAATAAGGATTACTATACTTAGGTTGAGGTTACCTACTTTTACATTACGACCGTATTGCAGTTCGTTTAAGAATTGCTATACATACTTATTTCAAGTTTATTTGCTTTTCTCTCAAGCTAAGAAAATTCTTGTTTCAAAAATTACAATATTTATTTTACTCTTATTTAGTATCGAAAGAAGCATAGATGTGCGTATTGTTTTAAGAATAACATGCCTTTTGGAAGGACTATACTTGTTCTTGTGGATATACAAGACTAAGCTATCCTTCACTGAAGACTATTACTCTTGACTCTAGTATAGCTTTTTTTCAGTGTATGAAAGTCTGCTCTATGGATCCGGCAATCGCAAAGCAATAAAGGCTGCTTGCAGATTTCCATCAGAGAAAAGGCCGACATATCGCTAAGAACCCTTTTACAGTCTAGATTCAACAAAGTAAATATTATGTTTACGTAGAAATACGGCGAGACGGTTTTTCACCACGCCAAATTGAGATTTATTCACTCGATGCACCCTTCGCTAACTCCAGGATGATACTGACACGAACAAACAGTGTTGCCAGATGAATTTTTCAAGAAGCGGTAGTACTTGGCCCAAAATAGCGGTAGAAAACGGTAGATTGAGAAAACGGTTTGGTCGCAGCTCTCTCTGGAATCAAGTCTAGTGTGATAGTGTGAACTAAATAGTATATTCCTATCGTTCTATCTTGTTTCTTTGCATGGAAATAGAGAATGCGAATGTATAAATATATTCACTGCACATTGGATTTTTTAATTAATTAAAATATACTTTTAATAGCTATAATTCTAAAAAAGTATATATTGATATGAAAGTACTTAAACGATTTCTTGCTTAGGTGTAATTGTGAAATAATACACCACTTATTTTAATATATTATATCAAACAAACATAAACAAGATTTTTAACACAAACACTATTATTTTATATTATAATATTCATATATTATTTTTAAAAAAAGTCATAATAAATTTGTTAACCACCAAATTTATTTCATAACTTTATCTTAGGCAGGTACATTAAAATATTTTAATTTTTGTAAATATCTTTGATCATTGGCCGTCTTAATTCGTTGTTTCCCTTAAAATTAAAACAAGAACTTGTAACAAGCGGCTTGCTGAGTAGTATTCCCATTATAGTATCACTACTTAAACGGGTTCCTTGATTAGTTTTAAACAAACTTATAGTTGAAAAAACTCTCTCAATACTAACACCAAGAGATGGCGCTAGCAAATTTGCCTACAAACGAAAAAGCGGTATTTTACAGAGCTAAAACTGGAGAACGGTAGATGACTCTCTAAAGCGGTAGAAATACCACTTTAGCCGTAGTTCTGGCAACGCTGCGAACAAATACAAATAGCATTTAGCGCAGTGTTGCCAACCAGTAGAGAATAAAAGCCGTGTTTTCATGAACTACGGCCGTGTCAAATGTAAAACACTTTGAGAGAATTGATGACGTTTTTAAAGGGATAGAGAAATATAGGAAATGTGTTGTAATTAATTATCATATGACTTACCACAGACTTGTAGCCAGGATTTCGTTTTGGGGGAGCTTACAGGAAAAAATGAAACATTATGATGCGTATGTTACATTTTATGATATTTTATACTTATATAGTTTAATTTCCCTTTCATTAGGGGGGGGGGGGGCTGGGCCCCCCACTAGCTTACGTGCCACTTATCAGATAGGGTTGCCACCTTTCTCGATTTTGAAGTAATGACCGTGACTACGGGGGGGGGGGGGGGGGGGGTTATAGTAACGAGAAAAATTGTAAGTGGAATAAAAAGATTTTTTTTATTCGCGGTTTAAATTTAAACACGTATTTTTCGTTCGAGTTAGCGGCAGTTAAAATACCTTTGTCATTTTTGGTATATTCATAAAACTGTTGACAGCTTTCCTTAAAATTAAAATATATTAACAATTCTGAACGAATAAAATCCCTCCATGTTACAGTCATTACACAGAAACATCTTTCAGGGAATGCTGAGCTGGCTGGGATACTAAGGAATACTGATATAATGGAAAATATGTTTTTTGAATATACATATATTTCCATTTACTAGCAGTACTTAGTTTTAAAAAAATCTGTCCCTTAAACTAAAATAATGTAATCTTCCACAATTAGAGAAACTTCATTAAACAACAAGTCCATATTCAATGGGCGACTTTATCGGATTGTACGAGTGTACCTACGTACCTGGGGTTAGTGTGCGTGTACCTATTATTAATTTACGTTATCGAATACAGTGATGTAAGGACATTTTAGGTTTAAGTAAGGATGGAAGGACATAAGGGTCAAAGTAAGGACTGTCCTTAGCAAATAATGACGGGTGGCAACCCTACCATCAAACTACTCTCATTCTGTTAGGTATAAACATGTAGTCTAGTAAAAATCGTCTATAAAGAAAGCATATAAAGTCAAACGAGAAACTCGAACTAATATAACAGTTCAAGGTGAATAACCGAAGTTTCATTCATAAACATTGTCAACTGTCCAGACGGAAAAATGAGCGGTTCGAAATCTACTTGGCGGGCGGATTGTTTGGCAAATTAAAATGCTACTCATTATTTTTTTAGCTTAATTTTTAGCCTTTTCCGTGCATAAATAGCCAAGTATGCGTTTGGAGTTTTTAAACGAAAAAGCCGTGTTTCTATATGCACGGCAGTACAACAGTAAAGCGGTGGCTGTACCTTCGGCTTAAGCTTCGGTTTCCTACAAAGCGGTACCGTAAAAAAGCGGGCGTATTTTGACGGCCGTTTTTGCCAGCGTAAAGTACGGCCGCTTTGACGGTGAACATTATTGTAAAGTAACGAAACGGTGTAATAAAATACGGTCGCTATGACGGTGCACTTCATTGTGAAAATTATGGAATATTATGTGCATATTTTCGCATTTTTTCCAACCTTGCTCCCGATACAACGGATAAGTTAATAGCATGTGCCTGTATTTTGCATAATATTTTACGTGAAGCAAAAGTGCTCGCTCCGAATCATGCTACTTTGGATGATCTTATGCCTCTACCAACGCAAAACTTAATTGATCTTGCCGAAAACAGTGCACGTGCCCGACACACGCCGCTTGAAATTCGTGATAAATTTAAGCTTTATTTCAAAATCGTTACTGTAGAGAACATTAAAAAGGGATTGTATATCTGTCGTTAGAAAATAAAACGTAAACAGTAAATAAATAATACCCACCTGTTTTACGTAGTATTGTACCAATTTCATGCCATAAGCTTTGCTTCAGTTGCATCTTCTTGTACTCCGCAGACTTTACATTATATATACCGTCATGAGTTTTAACAAAGTCAATTAAAATTTCGTCTTGTTCACTGGACCAATTAATTAATTTGTTCAGCCATTATCAAATTCCATTCGCACAACACAATCTCTGCACAGGAGCACCGCTTAAAAACGTGCTGGCAATATCCCACCGTACCGAGCGGCCGCTTTCGAAAATACGGTGCAGTATTTGTATGAAGCGGTAGCGGCGAACGCTCTGAAGGAAAACACTCAGCTTTGCAAGCATGTGTACGTTTTTTTGTGACGTCACTTGCCGTCAAAGTACGCCCGCTTTTTTACGGTACCGCTTTGTAGGAAACCGAAGCTTTAGAAAGGCGTGAAAACACGGCAATAGCCGTGAAAACACGGCAATTGCCGTGTCGTTGGCAACACTGACTTAGCCCAAATTCGTGATAAATCGCGAGACTGTAATGATAATGATTGCATCGGAAGTAAAAATAATAGGATTAAATAATTTTATTCTACTATCATTTATTTTAATAAAACAAAAAATTTTAACAATATAAAAATATTATTGAAACAAATTTACAAACTTAAACAAATATTTATCACTTTGTACTATAAAAAACGCCATATTTTGTTTATAAATAAAAGTGTAAAACTAACACAAAACAAACAAAAAGAAAGAAGTTATTCATCTGTATCACTAGAGTTTCTATCTTATTATATACAATTATTATACAATACATGACCACAACCTAATTTTTTAATAGTCTTATTGATGATCTCTTAATAAACTTTTGGTATATAAAATGCCTTCTATTGTTTTCACTAAAAGTTTGTTGCGTAGTTGAGTTTTTATTAAATAAATTTGAGAAAATATTCTCTCTACTGCTGCGTTCGAGTGTGGTAAATAAAAAATCTGAAAAACAAATCTAAAGACCCGGAAATTTTAGAAAGTCATCTCCTATTTTTACTAATGCAATTTTTTCCAAAGCAGCAATATATCGATATCAAATTTGTTTAAATAGTGTGATCTTGACATTCTCCATTCGTTATTAAGATCTTGGATTACATTTGAATTATATCGGAACTATTTGAACTACATATGTCTATTGGGAAAGTGTACCGTTAAATCAGAAACTGGGTTTCAAACCTCAATTGCAATCAAATTGCAATTTGCACTTTGCAAAGATCAAAATCATTAGATTCGCTGACTGATATTTCTATAAAGGTAAAAATCGTGAGATTTGATAGTTGATTCGTGAGATCGGGAGAAATTAACCGAAATCGTGAGATATCACGAAAAGTCGTGAGATATGGCTACCCGTACGAAGCCAACCGAAGCAGATCAAGAACGGACTTCGGCTGCTGCTCTGTCCCTGATCCAGATATTTTGTATTCCATAGATAAAGCTGACGAACCCGTCTCGTGGTTAAGAATACTATCTTTTTTTAACTACGTTATCTAAACAACTGACTAAACAACCGACTGGAATCGGTTTGTCGTTGATTAATTCGGAAAAAAGACTATTCGTATACTGCGCCCGCGTTCCTGTGGCATGCATTTCGCCCACAGTAGAGATAAAAAGTTGTGCGCAACCTATGTATTTATCAATCGAACTTGAAATATCAGCAGTCCAATAATCCAAGTCATTGGAACGGACCAAGAATATTGAGAACATACTGAAGAAATTGTTAATGTCTTCAGATTCCCTTGTTTCCTTTATTAGACCGAAATATAGGTAAATTAAAGAATGTTTTTTATAATTAGTAATAGGCATATTAAATTTAGGTGTTTTAAACCGAAGACAGTATTTTTTTTTTATTTTGTCGAAAAATATTTATATTTTTTGAGCGACCAGTACCTAACTACCTAATAAGGTACTACGTAGGTCTAAACTTAGTACAGTAACAACGTACTCCAAGATATGTTTTTATATGGCACGATTTCTGCAAAACAGCGAAGTAAGGTATACCAATGTCCACGATTTTTTAATTCGGTAACTGTGCGGCGCAATAAATTAAAGCACACAAAAAATTGAGATGGATCGAATTAAGAAAATCATTTATGAAATAGCCACGTCGGTTGTCATAGTCTCTTGAGTAAAAAAACAAAGATTTTTTGAAACTTTTCATATTGAAAAAATAATTATTTTAAATTTTGAAACCACAAGTAGGTTCTGTAAAAATACGGAAGAATCCAAAATATAATGATATGAATAACTTAGGGAATAATTAGACATATTTTTACTTATCGGTTATTTACGGCTAATAACAGTCTGTTTGCTAATGAAGGAGCTTATCTTTAAATAATTTATTTTGTTGGAAATTACATACCAAAAGTAATTATTAACTTTTATTTGTGAACATAATTAAAGAAGATCTAACGTTATCAGATATCACTTATCACTCCTCTTATCCAAAGTATTTACGTTAAAACGTTTAAATCGGCGTAACCAAAGTCATTGACCACAACATCCACCCATGGTTAATGTAGAAGTTACCGACGATCCAAGTTGCGATTTTTTACAACAAACAGTTTTTGCACAATTTAGATTAGGTCGTTATTATTTTCGGTATTTATTCGGATTAATAGAAAATCTGGACTTTTCGATAAAATTTTGTATATACCCTAATTTCGGGTCGTATCTGAAATCTTTTTTCGGCGGTCTCATATAGTTTTTTTTTTAGTTTTGCTTTAGATTAGGGTGTTCTGAGAATTTCTTTAAATTTCGACACTTGAATTAAAATACATCTAAATTTATATATAAAAAAATCGGTTAAGTGCAAGCTATACTTGCACAATTAGAGTTTCCGTGCTATGTTAACCTTAACCTAAGCAAACCTCGGCCGCCCGAGCTTTACCCATCTGCCACTCTGCCCGCCGCCGAAGGCACCAACGCCGTATCACATCGCGTATGCGCGGAAGTGAATGGGGAGCGCTTCGACTGAGCCAAATTAAAAATTTTCACAAATGTGTAAGAACAAAAGTTGTTCCTTACATCGTGAAAAATATCTTTTGTCAAAAACATTTTCTCTAAAACCCCAGTTCAGCAGTTTTATAAAGAAATAAACAATTAAATTGTTTATAACAACTGATCGCGCTAGAATTTTTCAATGCTTATAATTTTCGTTCAATCTACACCTAATTCTTCTGGTGATGAGGGTGGTGGACACCAATTTTTAAGCATTTTCCCCAAAAAATGTTTTTAAAAAATGCATAAAAAATAAATCATATATATTTTTGACTTCATGCCTAAATAAGCTTTCATTTGATACCCTACGTGATACCCTTGAATTTTTTTCCGTGTCCCACTTTACCCACTGAAATTAACCCCCATTCAACTTTTTATACTTCACGTCTATAATTGGGCCACCACACTCAATCTCTGTGCTAAATTTCAAATTTTTACGTCGAATAGTTTCAGAACAAATCAGGCGGACGAGAAGGACGGATATACAATTCAACTCAACTCTTTACGTGAGTTAATTTTGTAAATTCTCAATATTGTTTTTTTTTAAATTTTTACCGAACTTTGAATTTCTATTTATGAAGGGTGAGTAGAAGTAAAATTCTTCTTCTGTGCGGAAAAGAGCGTGGCAGTGTGTTATGACTTGTATAGATGTGTTTTAGTTTAAGTGGCAAAATTTAAAGAAATCCATAGAAAAACCTAACCTAAGCAAAATGATTTTTTTTTTTTTGAAAACTATACGAGACAACCAAACAATAATTTCAGATTCGTGTTCTACGATCCAAAATTGGCGTGAATGCAAAATTTTATCAAAAAATTCGATAGTTCCATTAATCCAAATAATAATTACCATATTTTCATAGTGGACAAACTTGATAGAAGACAAATTTTTGGGCCTCTCTAGATCGCAAAAAAAAATGTCCATAATGAATGTACTTTAGCCAGTGGCGAAACTACAAGGGGCCTAGGGGGCTGGGCTCTACCCAAGACTTTAAAGCCCCCCCCCCCCCCCCGGAATGATTTCAATTTTTCTGCTAAAATAGGCTAGTAGATAGTCCCATTACTATCACCCAGGTGAGATGGCTAGTTACGCCACTGAGTATAGCTAGGGATAATTAAACCTTAGCAAAGAAAATAATAGCTACGCATAGCTATTATTTTCTTTGACCTTAGTCAATAAAATAATCTATACCTACATACAAGCATAAAAACCATATGAAATTTCCCTCTGGAGATTAGCGTTTTAAAATGAACATAATATATTATACGTAATACATTGTTCATATGTTCATGTAAGTGAGTACCTTATGAATGTATGTATACGTATGAGAGAGTTTTATGTAGTCTCAGTTCCATATGAATATTTTTTCGTATAATAACATAAGTTAATAAATAAATGACACAGTGTTTAAATATAGAAAGGTTAAAGCAAATTGAAAAGGTTGCGGTCGCTTCAATAACAAATTATGTAAAAACAAACGATAATAGTATTATTATCTATGTTAAATTTAATTAATTTCGGCACTCTTGACCCAAGTAAATGTGAATAAATTAAATTACGCGCAGATTAAGAATTATTGGCCTAGATGCCATATTATTAAAAACTGGGTATTTTGGCACTGTTTTTCCGAAAGAAAAGGAACTTTTTTGGTCATTTTACTACCATACTTTATTTACTTTGAAAACATAGTTGAACTCCCCGTTAAACTCTTAAGTCAGATCGTCAGATCACACCACACGCTAATAAGAACGCTACCACCTAATACTTCACAAAGCTTAGTCCGGATTTAAATTTAATCCTTCTAGTTAATCAGTTAAGTTTTAGCAACTTTTGGTTGTAAATGTGAAAATGTCTTTATATTTATGCTTAAGTTGTGTTTTATCCTATAGCCTTCCCGATGTGCTTCGCTAAACAGAGACGAAATTTATCTCTGTCTAGCGAAGGATATCGAGAAGGCTATATTTTATACTATTATTTCTTAACACGTTAACTGCCACACCTGGTCTTAGAAAAAAGTGTACCGGGTCCTGGGGGCCACGCTAGTTTTTCTTGAATAATGAATTGGCGAGTACTTAAAGTTAGTTAAAAGTACAATATTTGTTTTGGTTTTCGTTTTTTTTTTTGCAAAAAAGTGGTGTCCTAATGTTGTACACGTGGCGCTGGATTGTACTATTTTAAATATTTGAATGATACTAGCCACGTGTACCATATATGGACACAATCATGGACAAGTAAGTAGGATTTTAATATAAAGTTTTTATCTTCTAATGTGTTCTATTTGAGTCTTTGAACTCTTTTTTCTAAGTAAAATGTTAAATAAAGTTATTTTCTGGAAATTTTAATTTTTTTTGATCATCGTATTTTAAAAAATCATAAAATCCCAAGACCATTCTTAAAAAGTGCAGTTCTACGCCACACCAATTGGTCTATGTATTTAAATACACGCTAACTGTGGCCGCCGCATGTACTCATGGCTCAGAGCCGTTCTAAACATGTGTCCTCCAGTTGTACACAAGGCGCAGAATTAAAATGGCCTGTGTTAATATATGGTACACATGGCAGTTAACGTGTTAAACTTGCTTGTTTTCCAAAAAAATAATATAAGTACATGTTGCGAATATGATTTTAGTCAAATTGATAAGCAGGGGCGTACCGAAAGCACTAAGCCCACTCCCCCGATGGAGGAAAAATTTCCAACTGTGCGAAGATAAAATATCAACTTTAAGAAAGAAAAATGCAAACGCTCCCCCGAATTATGGATCACTAACACAAAACAGGGATGTAGTCGTGCCGTATCAGTATCTCCCGTGATATATCAGTGGTGCCTATTCACACATGTTCGTATTTGTGCAGTGCAGTTTCTCCAGTGTGAACTGTGAAATTGAGAGTGTATAGTGACAGTCAGAAGAGGATCAGATTGCGAATTTTACAAAAGAGGAATTGATAATGATTGCCATAGCTTTGGATGAGGAAAAAAATGAGGTCAGGAAACGAACGTGTAGCGTGGACAAAAAGAGAAACTGAAGGAGAGTTTGCTACCCTCTACAAGGAGTTGGTGGGTGATGAAACACAATTACACGGGGTGTAGGCAGCCCAATCGGTTATAAGGTCGGCAATATCACCATTGTCAAGCACTGAAAATTTCGTGTTTCTAGAGGATGTATTCAGGAAGATATCACAGGCCTTCGGACTGATGATCGAGAATAGACCGCCCTTCGTATCCGTATGGCTCCATACATACAAACACCCACACATACAAATACAAATATACACGATTTGCTTAAAATCCGACTCAATTAAGTTTATCTTCGTACGGTGACCGACTTGGCTCCCTTCCTATAAAAAATGAAGAAACTAAAAAATTTGGATACCACGTATTTAGATGAACTCTTTCTGACGAGGTATATGGGATTTTGATTTGGATCCATTTTGACTCCCAACAAAATTAAAAACGGTGAAAAATTTGGGTGAAAAATCTAAATTTCCAGTTTTCCCCAAATAAGTCCATTTTCCAGTTTCCGTTTTTAGGTATAGGCTGCAAAATTTGAGATTTTAAAGTTTCAAGTATGAATCCGTGTTTGGTCCGACGTTTCGTTTTCGGGTAATTAAGTACCAAAAAGGGGTCTGGAAATGGCATTTTTGACCCAAAAAAATTACTTGCCATTTTCCGATACTCACCAATTTCAATAGGGTTGTGAAGCTCCGGGTGCCCTACAGCCTTCGAAAATTTAGATCGATTTAATTCACTCTTGCAACCTGAGGAACTGATCCCATAGGAAATCGCGTAAATTTCGACTTTGACGTTTAATAGCTCCGAAACTATATATACTGTATAACTGATTTTTTTTACCGAAGCTAGTCGCACTATCTCTCTATTCTTCTTCTTCTTAGAGTGCCTATCCGTTCCGGATGTTGGCTATCAACCCAGCAATCATCACTTTGTTGACTGCAGCTCGAAAAAGACCAGTGGTGGTCATTGCAAACCATGTTCTTAAGTTTTTCAGCCATGAAATTCTTCTTCGTCCTGGTCCACGGTGTCACAGGATTTTTCCTTGTAGTATCTGTTGAAGTAATTGGAATCTGTTCGGGTTTCTCATAATATGTCCTAGATACTCTAGTTTTCTGGACTTCACCGTGATAAGTACTTCGTTTTCCTTGTTCATCCTTCGCATCACCTCCTCGTTGGTAACATGATCGGTCCATGAAATACGCAGCAATCTGCGGTAAAGCCACATTTCAAAAGCCTCCAATTTTTTGCCTGTAGCCTCAGTCAGCGTCCACGATTTGACCCCGTACAGAAGAACGGAGAACACATAGCAGCGCAGTAATCTTACCTTCGTTGTTAAGGTCAGATCTCTGCTTCCAAAAACATTTTTCATTTTTAAAAATATCACCCTGGCCTTCTCTATACGACATCGGATTTCCTGTGAGTGGTCCCACTTGTCGTTGACGGTAGTTCCAAGATAGGTGTAGTTACTGACTCTTTCAATTTGCTGTTGACCTATTGTTATTCTTCCTGGGGCAACTGCGTTTTTACTAATCACCATAAATTTTGTTTTACTGATATTTAGATCGAGGCCATATTGTTCACTTGTTTGCACTACTTTGGTCATGATTTCCTGAAGATCTTCCTGGCTGTCCGCGAACACCACAGTATCATCCGCATATCTGATATTATTAATGCGGTTCCCGTTAATTAGTATACCACATTCCGTTTCATCACAGGCTTCCCTGAATATTTGTTCGGAGTACCTATATGTTAAATTATAGTGGTGAGAGTATACAACCTTGCCTTACACCGCGTTGTATATCTATTGCTTCTGTTTTCTCTCCCTCCACTCGAACAAAGGCAGATTGGTTCCAGTATCTCTCTATTAACCCAGAAAATTCGATGGCTCCCCCTCTGACCGTTTTCGAGAAAAAAAATTTTAAATGTGAAAATGTTAAACACACATACATTTTCCTCGCTAACGACTCGGTATATAGACCCCCGAAATACACGGGATTACACGGGATACTCCCGTACTAACTCAATTAATTTTTCATCGTTCGTGTTTTCATGTTTTCAAGAAGTCCAAGAACACTTCAGTGAAACTTAAAAAATATCGTTGTCGACGTATTTTTATTTTCACGGTATGGACACTGAAACCTCTACTCTGCTGAAACTACACTGAGGGTAGAAAATGTTACTGTGCCGGACATGTGGGAACGTGTTGATTAAAATAAAGGCGTCGATATTATTTACCACTGATACTAATACACGAATACAGCACGGTATTGCTGTGTGTGAATGGGCTTTTAGATTGTCGACCTTTTTTACAAGTTATTCCGGAACTAAACTGTTGGCTTTTTTTTGTAAATGGTCGAGCTTTTTTTCGCTTTCAGCGATCTTTGTGCGAATTTTCTCAAACTGTCGACGTTTTTTAGGCACAAGGGCCCAATAGCCAAACTCATACTCTAATTAGAAAGCAACTAAGTAAAACCCATTAACGTAAAAGCCTAAATTAAAATTACTATTTTTATTCGTTGGAGTGATCAAAAAAGGTTTCTTTAGAAAATAATTTCATTGTTAATCTAAATACATATTATACTTTTTTTAATGGATTTATGTCATTTTTCAAAAGCGAGATGTGGATTTATTTCATTGTGTTTGGTTTATTTAAACTCAGTGCCTTTTTATTTAACTGAAAGGTAGTATTTATCTTATTTTTTATTTTCGATTAGAAAAAAAAGAAAAAGGGTAAAAAATATTTAATTTCCCTTTTTATCAAATGTATTAGAAATCGGTTCCAATAATACTTAAGTACAGCTTGTCAAATATAGCTTTGCCTCTGAGTTAGCCCCGCCCAGTAAAGCGCAGTAGACCCAGGGCCGGATTAAGCTTTTACGGGGCCCGGGGCTAAATTGATTAATGCCCTCCCCCCAAGAATGATGGGAAGTAGTGCTAAATAAATAGTAAAAACTTATTCATAATTTTTTATTACCAAAAATAACAAACACTTCTTCCTTATTTTATCTTTAATAAATTCTTTAATGATATCTTCAAAGTTTAATTTTTTTAAAATGCCCCTAAAATGCCGATTTATAGTAAAAAAATATAAACAAGAAAACACTCTCTTTTATATTTAACTAAATTTTGGTAAACTTCAGAATTCAGGTTCATTGAGACATTGAGACCAAAGGATCACTTGACATGATATGCTTTTTTAAATCTGAGTGTGATGTTTTATATGAGTATTTTTTTGCAAATATTACACGTTACAGAAAAGTTTTCACCTTCCATTGGTGTAAAAAAAGTTTTTTGGGCCTTTTGTGAATCTAAATATATTGAAGGTATTGAATTTTGCTATAATTAAAAGTATTAAAACCATTTTATCGGTCACACTATAATCGTTACTTCGCGCAATGAAGACTAAATGACTAATTCACCAACATCGACAAAGACCGACCGGACCGATAAACGACAAATCACTGAACAATTAAACACGAGTGAATACCGAAAGAATCAGAAATAGCCACAACGCAAGAAGCGATAATAACTGACAACAGTTCAAGCTGCGATTTTGTTCCTCAATCCAATAAATATTTATTTCAATAAGTGGAGATTACGCGGTCGCCGAGATCTATCTGTTCGGCGGTTTGTCCGTGGCGCATGCAGATTTGTTAATCACTGAATACTGAATAAATGGTTTAGCAAGATTTCGATCGCCGGTAACGATAATGATTTGTCTTTCACGGTGATTGGATAATGGTTATTGATATATCTCCCAACTCTAGCCAGTTTAATAGTTCATTTGTAGGCATTTCCGAAGGTATTCCCATTCGGCGTCCTGTTTGTCACTCGAGAAGTCATATGACAAAAACATGCTATTTAAGTATGCAGCTATTTATATTTTGACCGATATAATATATTATATAAAGAAACAAACTTTATTCCTTGGTAAAGAAACCGGGACCCGATTTGACACGATTTTCCGAATCCAAAAGTTGAAAAGATTCTGGAAAAGATTATTTTTCGAGTTGTTTTTGCTCGCTTTATAAGACAGAAAATTATAAAGGATCTCTGTACTAAGTGTGAATAAACAAAATAGTTTTAAAGTGCAATCCACAAAAAAAAATATTTGGGCCGTTCTCTAGAAATTGACAAACAAAAATTGTCCTATTGGGTCATTCTCAAAAAAAAGGATGCTGACAAAATGTTGTAAAAATTAAGTGAGAAGGTATACAAAAACAGTTTAAAGCATTGTTCAGCATTTTCCTTTCAAGCGTTTTAAAGGGATTTTCAGCTCAACTTACTTTCGAGCTTACTTCAGGTGCGGAAAATATTCCTCTTTAAATTTCTGCAACAGATTGTTAAAAATGGTGGTTATAATAAAAAAAAGGTCAACCCTTTCGGGGGCTGGAAAATACCTTCTTTGCTTGCCCCTTATACCCGTTTTTAATTTTTTCAATTTCTACAAGAGGTTGCTAAAAATTGTAGTTTTGATAGTATGATAATATCCACTCCATTGCTGACATTAAAGAAATTACCTATACAATAGATGATATAGAAAAGATTGCCCAGACTGATTTATTTGATTGGGTATCAGTACCGATCAGTACCGTTATCGGCAATCAGCGGCAGTCACCCAAAATCGGCGGTATAGGTGTACAAATTTTACCCAGTGAGACACCCCTCGGATTTTTATTTTAAATTACTTAACCTTATGGTATGCGATAATACCGGAACTCACTCTTACTCTACTAATTAAATCAACTCGAATCAATCGTAACATGATACGAGCATGTTTCATGTAGAAATGGATTAATGAAATATTATCACTTACTTTTCTTTTCTCACAACCACTTTTATATTTTCGCTGATATTCGATTCGATTAGTCGACTCTTCACTGGCACTTCACTTTGCTAACTTCAATAAAGGCGGGCGGCCACTGGGAGCGAAACGAAACTAAGCTAACCGAAGATAAGTTTTCTATAAATCAGCTGCTATACTTTTAAGTGCATCCGCGGCCACTTAAGCTAAATTAAACGAAAATATGCGAAAGAAGATTAAAATCTTGGCTTCGTTTCGTTCGTTTTAGCTCGTGTCAGATTCGACCGAAGCTTTTCGCAGTTTAGCACTGCTGACAACTAAAAAATCGTCCCCAGTTGCCGCTCAAACTTAGTTTAGATCGCGTTCTCTTCGCTTAGTTTAGTTTTGTTTCGCTTCCAGTGGCTTAACTGCACTCAAACTGAACGGTAGAAAGTAAAAACAAACGATATATACATAAAAAAAAAGCTGGCTTCCGTCTGCACCCTACCGCCACCTTGTGTTTGATATGTCGCTGCCGGCTTTGAAAACGGCGAGCCGCGAGCGGCGAGATCCAAGAAATTTAAATTTTAAAAAAATATGCTAAATAATACGTACAACAATGGGTTTGTTTCTGCAGCAATTTCAAATCAATTAGAGCCAATGAGATTATCCGGTTTCGATCAGCAAACTATTTTCCTTGAAGATGATTGGCTCTGACTAGTTTCAAACTGCCGCAGAAACAGACCTAATAGCAAGGGAGAGTGTTGAAATTATCAATGTAGGTATAAGAAAAACATAACTTTCTTAAAGAAAAAAATTCTTAAAAAGAACCGTCCAATAATTTATTATATGGATGAGACAAACATCCACTCTTCTCACACGCAATTTTTATGGATGAGACAAACATTCACTCTTCTCACACGCAATTTTTCGGTACCTTTTCCGAATAAGATAATAACAATGATAATAAGACTGGTAGCAATAATTTATTATATGCATCAGGTAATTTATCGAATTTAGAGTTATAATTATTAGTACCTACCATAAATATGACTACCAACATTTCCGAGAAGTATTTATGATACCACTCATTATCACAATTCAACCCAACAATAATTTGTCTATTTTCTTTATCAGAATCAAGCAAGCGAATCCAGGAACAAAATTGCTGCTGACCTGCTAACAAACCTGTCTTAACCTAATTTATGGTAAATTAATGACTAGGAAGGATAATCTTATTTAAATGAAACTGAATATTATAAAGCGACTATATAATTTTATTTTTGTCGCTGACAGTACCAGCAGCAGAAGCCGCCTAATATTGCCATTTCTGTTATCTGAATGATATCTCACTTCCTCGTGCCCGCAAATATGAACTTTTTCAGAGGCAAAGCTATATGTGACAAGCTGTAAATTATTGTGCTTATTATATAGTATAATAGCTGTACCTCGAGAATCATACTCCCACGAACATATAATTAATATTTGCAAATATGGCCCCAAAGCAAAAGATAGAGCATTTAAAATACGTACTTCTTAACCGACAGCATTTTAAGGGTAGGATTGCTAAAACTTGGCTGAATTTAAGTCAGTGACAGGACTTGGGGGTGCTTAGCACCCCAAAACTCTAATTAGCACCCCCAAAAATTTACAACCCTATTAGGTGTAGTTAAGGGGGGGCTTGGGGCGCCTAGCACCTCCAAAACTCTAGTTAGCACCCCCAAACAAAATTTTTGGCCATATACTGAATAGGGTCTAGGGCTTAACTACCCCTGAACTGGACTGCCTAACTACGCCTATGGTCAGTGAGAAAGCTGGGCGACATTAATGCGACTGTTTTTAATGTATGCGCTTTGATCAAACTGGATGTTCTAAATCATAAACTGAGCCAAGTGCAATATCTTTGTATTTTTATCCGAAATGTTTTTTTAAAATGGATTTATTGCTTTTGCTCAGTTGCATCTCAATAATTGGCCAGTTCGGGCGCCTTCTGCCTTCATGAATATGAATAAAAGGATGCCTAAATAATGTTTCTGAGAAGATTTTTTACAAATTTACGAAAAATATGAACAACATAATTATATTATTAATTATTACTAAACTTAGTTATTTTTATGGTCATGGTTGGTCACTGAAAGTAATTTATTCAATACAATTATTGAACGCTTGAAACGTGATAGCACATGTTAATATCATTGCCACCTTACTCTATATAAGCGTCGATTAAATTTATTAATTGATTAAATTCTTTGAGAAACTAAATTTGACAATTCAACCTTTAATTGTCAGTTTTGACCCGTATAGTGTTATAGAGACAACTCGATAAGTACATCTGCTCGTTTTTGTGTAAAACTATATTTGTCAAAAAATATTAAGCCAAATTCACTATTGAAAACCAGTCTAATTTGACAGTCAAGGGTTTAAATTGACCAGCGTAAGACAATTAATTTTTGTACTATGAATTTAGTTCTAACATTCTTTACAAAGTGATAAAAAAATGGCAATTTCAGTCGGTGTATTTTCCACAGAATAGAGTTAATCTTATTATAATAACAAAAAGTTCCAAGACAAAAATCATTTGGAAACTAATCAAATGACAGAAAGTATTAGAATAACTCAAGAGTTTTTAGTGACGACTCATTAACAATGACAGAACACAAACTTGTTAACACCTAACTCATTAACTAGAAGATCTAAATTTAAACCCGTACTGGTAAGGCCTTAACTTTTTAGTGAACCCGGGGGATTAAATCTGGAATCATTAACTAGATGTACGGATAAAATTATACTATTTCAATAATAATTTTTAAAGATTGTTCCATTTTTGTGCTAATGAAGCGAAAATAGTACTGTTATCTCGATCTACATCATTGCCATTAGACTCATTCATAAAAAATTAAAGGTCTGAATGATGGCTTAGGTCATCGGAATGGGTATCGTATCCTTCAAAGGGGTCATTATGATACTGCAAAAATCTTACCATTTTTAGATATAAATAAATCCCAATTTAAATCCAGAAAAGGCTATTCACTGGAGCAAATCGTAGTAATCCAAGCAGAAATCACTTGATAAACATCTCACCGTGACAGGACAATTTTTAATATTGCACACCTTAGTCAATTTGATTCGCGACCTTCGTAATTATTTACAAATTACCAGTTTTTTTAACAACGTGCAAGCACAAAATTTGTAAGAACAAAGCAACAAATCTATCCACGTATATTTTCAGATATGTTACGCTAGTTGAACAAAGATTTTAAATGCCTTTAAGACTGCCTGCAGTAAAAAGACTATAAGAAGAAATACTTTTTCTCGTGGAGCAACTTTCAGCTTCGCTTTTAGCGGTACTATAAGCGTGTAAAAGTTATAGATCGTAAACGACCAGCCGTTCGGTTTGTACTGGCGGTACCGTAGTGGTTCTGCATCGATCCTCTGTTTCTCTGAACAAGAATAATAACACGCTGCTCGCTTGCCTGAGGGCTCCTTTGTAATTGTACGGACGGTACGATTTTTGCTGGATTCTGTGTTTCGATGCAGGCGGACAGATTCGGGCGCTTGACACATGGTTTGGGCCCCACTGAACAGGGTTAATTAAAAGCCAGTAGCGGTTCGTTGTAGGTATTAAATAAAATTTTAAAAAATTGCAAAAGCCTTTGTATGGAACTTCCCTCGCAAAATGAAGTCAATTAGAAAATTTCGCTTTTTGCAAAACAGTAACACATACATAAGTTACGTTAACCAGATAAAAAGTTAAATTGTAGTATTTTTAGGTATTATAAAATTATCAAACAATCAAACACATTTATAGTAAAAAAAAAATGTTCTGAAAGCATAATTTTATAAATAATAAAATAATAAGAACCTTACATGCAAAACACAATTACTGAATAAGTAATATTTGTCCCAGATAAATAGTGCTTCAAAAAGAGCAAGGACTATAAATGCCTTAGCTGCACACAAAATACAATTTTTGGTAAAAACTTTTTTAAGTTAGAGCAATTTTTTTTTTTGAGGTTGACGTTAGGTATTCCACTTTCGATCCAGGGCAAAGCCTAATCTAAGCTATACGCAAAATTTTATTTCAGACCGACGGAAATGGGAAACCATGTTTTTCGTGATCTAGGGGATCGTGAAGATCTTTAAAAATCTCTAGAAGTAATTTTTCACTAATACCTGCTTCATCTAGCGAGAAAAGTAAAAATGTTATTATTATATATAATTATTAACAGAGGTTTAAATGTTTGTTCTTTTATGTTGCACGAAACTGCACTAACGTTCCCTTTTTTTTATTTATAGAAGACCCATGAGAAAAAAATCGGTGCAGGTTAGTACAGTTTCGTGGAACACAAAAGAACAAACCTTATTAAATATTTAGAAGGGTAAATAGATATTATTATTATTGTTATTGTGATAAAGCAAAATTATATATTGGAGATAAAAGCACGAAATATGGAACAGGTTAAGCTGCCATAAACTGTAAAATTTTATATATTTTCGAATATCAATTTTTACCGAACTGCAACATTTGCTTCAAAATATTTCTGATAACGGGATAACAAGCGGTAAATTGACAAATGAAATAACAGGTCGGTAAACTACCCGCCAATGATCGTAGTGATGGACCGTTCGTGAACGTGTCGGTCAATTTGAGCGGCACACTTCAAGTGTGCTGAACGAACGACTCCTTTCTTAGAGAGCGGCTCGTTCAATTCGCCATTCAGAACTCATCACCACTCATCGGTAATACCATAGACTAAATAATACCTAGACGAACACGGCCGTGCAACGAAATCCGGGTCTCCCTTGAGACATTTGGTGGGTTTATGGTTTAAAAGTTTGTGTGTCTACCATTATATAACTATGTATACTATGTATCTACATGTATATATAATAGTGGACAAACAAACTTTTAAACCACAAACCAGTAAACCCACCAAATGTCTTAAGGGAGATCGGCGTTTCGGTGTATTCGAGTGTCTGTCTATATTCTTTATAGTCTCTGATAATACTAATAAATTTGGCTTAGGCATCACTAAGACACATTTTTTTGATTTCGCACAATGGTACAAGTTTGCCGTAACGAACGATTAGAGAGCGGCTCGTTCAGTGCGCCGGTATGCCATTCGACTTTTGCATCAGTGTCTGATGCATTACGGAGCGCAGAGCGACCAGTTTGGCTTGGCTATAGGTTTGTCCTTTTGTCTTGCACAATAAACGAACAAACCTGAGCAAACCTGCACTTTGGTTTCACTTATAGAAGACACCCATTATAAAAAAATCAGTGCAGGTTAGTGCAGTTTCATGCAGCATAAAAGCACAAACCTAAAGTAATAAAGTTGATAAGCCAACTTGAGTGTGAATTGCTACCGACTGAAGAATTCTCAAGGCTTCTTTAGCATTCTAAGGCTTATTCGGTGTTTTTAAAAATGAAAATAAGCGTTATTCGGAAATATAAAGAATGGTGCGTTCTTTATATTCCGAATAACGCTTATTTTCATTTTTAAAAACACCGAATAAGCCTTAGACTGCTAAAGAAGCCTTGAGAATTCTTCAGTCGGTAGCAATTCACACTCAAGTTGGCTTATCAACTTTATTACTTTAGGTTTGTGCTTTTATGCTGCATGAAACTGCACTAACCTGCACTGATTTTTTTTATAATGGGTGTCTTCTATAAGTGAAACCAAAGTGCAGGTTTGCTCAGGTTTGTTCGTTTATTGTGCAAGACAAAAGGACAAACCTATAGCCAAGCCAAACTGGTCGCTCTGCGCTCCGTAATACATCAGACACTGATGCCAATGAAACCCAATGAAAGCAATGAAGACAATGAAACCCAACCAAAGCAATTTTTAATTTATGATTTTTATTGAAGGGATCATTTTTTGATTAACAGAAAGTAAAAAAAAAACAAAAAATATACCAATCTGAAACAATACTTTGAAGAGAATTATTTTTAAAAGCTAGCCTAAAAGTTGTAAAGAAATTCGTTAATAAATGACTAGAATTTATTTTATTGATATTAGTGAAATTCTACATTCAAGGGTAATGCTATGGATTGAACTAGAAAAAATTAAAAGACCTATTTTGGGGAACGTTTTATTTAGTTACCTTCGAAATTCAGGCAATTTTGTGCAACACAAACAGCACTAAACCAGTGGCGTACCTAGAGGGGCTAAGGGAGCCATAAACTAAGGTCAGCCCTCCCCTGCCCTTAGTTTATGGCGCCCCTAGCGCTTCTTTGTTTTATAGCGCATTTGATGACTTTTGGTTACATAATATTTTTATGTTTTCAAAGAGGTTAATTAACCTTTTATTTTATTTTTACATTTTGTTATGCTTTGCTTTGACTAGTATTTTGGTTAAGAAACTTATTAAGCTCGTAAAGCTTTATTCTTTTTATATATCGTACTACTAGCTTTTATGGAACTTAAGGTAGTTAAGTAGTTGCTTTGCTTTAGCGGTATATTTGCTTTTAGTTGCACATTTGTTTTTAGACGTACATATATTGTATTTTCGATTATTTCCATTTAAACGGTTTCTCCCTGTAAGGGGTGTTTTCTCTTTGTTTTAGCGACCTGAATTTTTCTAAAGTGAATTATTATTTGGTCTTCTTTTTTTATGGTATTTTACATTGATTCGGTTTACTCGATTAGTACTAAACGCTGAACTTTTAAGTCGAGCTACTTCAGGGGTTTAATTTTTTAATTATTTTTACTGGTTTCGCTTAAGCTTACATTTTCTTTTACTTTGAATCTTACTTGAACGTTTAACTTTTAAGTCCAGCTACCTTAGGAGTTTGAATTTTTAATTAGTTTTACTGGCTTTGTTTAAACCTGTCTTTTCTTACTTTGAATCTTACGTAAACTTACGATTTAATTATCAATTATTTTTCTTTTGTGGTACTAGATATATTTTATTTTTAATGTAAGATATAATGTAGCGTTAAACTTGGTCAGTTAGTGATCACTTAGATTCTTTGTAAATATTAAGGTTCATTGTTAACGTATCGATGAACTCTACTATTTAGTTGTCAACGTCCTTGAGTAATAACTTCTTTTGTTTTATTAACGTAACTTCTTAATCTTATCTTAAGTTTGCTTAAATTTTTCCATTGGGTTTTCAATAATTGCTTTCTCTTGTATTAGTAACTTTTATTATATTAACGTAACTTCATATTTTTATATTTTTAACTTACTTAAATTTTGCGATTCAGTTCAAGCCAATGGCTTTATCTTTTAATATTAACCTTTTATTTAACGTACTTAAATTTTGCGGTTTAGCTGAATTCAATAATTGTTTCTCTCCAAATATATTTTTTTATTAATTAAATTTGAAATACTTTAACTACTAGGAGCTGTTTTCCTAGGGTTTTTCCGGTGGGTGCTAAGGAGCCTCCCTATTTTCTTCCAGTGGGCGTTAACGAGCCTATGTTCTTCGGTAGGGGCTAAGAGCTCTCCTATCTTATTCCGGTGGGCATTACAGAGCCTTCCTTTATTTCCCGGCTGGCGTCGGTGATAAGGAAGGAAAATTGGATTCTGTCTTTTTTATTTATTATCTGTTTATATGCGGTATCATCAATAATTGGACATGTGACCCTTTTTTCGTTTTGTACCATGTAATTTTTTGTGTACATGTAGAAATATAGGGTTAAATGTATTGATGTTGTTTCATTTAGCTCACTACGCCTTACGTCTTAATTTTGAGTTATGAATTACATTCTTGTTGTGTGTGATGAAGCAGGTTCCTAGATCACCTAGGCGACTTCCAGTTTGTGTCGGTGTAGAAAAACTGGTGGCGTCCAATTGAACCTATCCGGCTAACTGAGCTCGCTCAGAACACCTTGTTGTCTCTGTTTTTTTTTCTAGTGTACCTTTCTGAATTATTTTAATGTACTTTTCTTTCAAGTTTTTTAAGCTGTAAGTACTTGGTCAAAGATACTTATCATATTATCTTTGACAGTTTTTAACTCAACTCGTTTTTCGTTAACAAAGTGCGTCGCAACTGTTCATATACAGCTTGAATAACGCCGATCAGGGAATCGTATGGTTTAATTACTTGTACAATATTTACATTAACATTTTGTAATGATTTATTCGCAATTTTTATTCTATCGAGTAGAAACCCCCAAAATACAATATTAATAATCTTTGGGAATCCCCGAGAACCGAGAATCACGATAGTGTTCGACAAGCGACGCGGCGATGATGTAATACGATGGCTGGCTAGGAATGGGCAAATAGAGGTATAACTGAGGGACAAAACTTTAAAATAGGCTTTGTTATTGTATTGTTAATTCTTCAGATCTGTATCACATTGTACTAATATTTTTCAGTTCCAAACTTGGGTCGAGAAAAATAATTACCTATTTTTTGCTTTATTTTTGACTGCTGCAATCATTCATCAAAAAGTCACAATTTTCCCGCCCTAGGCTTCAGCCCAGCCAGCCTATTCGGAAATCCAGCTCTGGAAACATAACTTTTGTGTTCCGCACTTTTTTAGCGGAAGGTATGTACGTACTCAGTAAACCAACGGCAGTAGGGAAACAGTCGGCACTGGTGGGAAACCGGCGACTCTTTTCGCCATTATCTGACTGCATACGGTACGCGCGTGTTATTTCCATGCGATGAATTGCCAGCCTTCAATCTAAAGCGTCACGCACTCGGCACACCAGAAACGATACTTAAGTTTTGCATCAAACGCGGTTATGATTCTGGCAGCCCAGTTGCGAAAATCAGCTTTCGCACCGCATTCGGTTCTTAAGCGGCTGACCCTTCTTCTTTTTAAACTTAATGGAGATGACTAACCGCCAAGTTACCGCGATCGTTCCACTTGACTTTTCCCGCCTTCTCTCCAATGAACATGATGCGTAATAGTAAATTTCCGAGTTTACAGCACGGCACTTCTCGACAAGGTTCGCCATTTTTTGTGGAAGCGTATAGACGTGTTATGTCTGGAGGTCCTTCAAGTCCTCCATAGTGGTGTGTTTGTTGCTTTTTTTTGTGTGTTGTTCGCCTATATATTTTTTGGAAATGTGTATTGTAGCATTTTCCGTGATGATCTCGTTTTTTATTGTTCCTTGTTTTGAATGTAAATGTTTTTAAATAAATTTGTACACTACTTTATAATTATTATTACAGATTAATTTTTATTTTCCTTATCTTCTGCCATTTTACTACTTTCCTAACTAGAAAAGTTATAAACTAGTTTAAAGTGACGAGATAAATTTACTATTTATACCTATCTCTTCCGGTAAAAATGAGCAAGGTTTGTCAATCTGCAATAGCTATTTAAATACTGGGAGCAGAGATGTTCAGCACGTTTTTATAAAGAACAAAATGAACTGCATATTCAAATGTAGGTATATAATTTAAGGGGTTTAACATTGGTTATTCTAGAATCATTTTTACAGAAAAAAGTAAGTTAAAATTTTCAAAAATAATTGCATTTTAGCCCTGCATATCCAAGTTTACGGACAAAAATTTGAATTCATATTTAAAATGTCTTGTCCAGAATTGATATAACAGCAAGTGCAAATTATTTTTGTTAATTTCCAGTGACTATTTTGCTGTAAGAGTCTTTCTAAAATGCCCAATGCGGTCCACCTTAAATTTGTATTAAAACCACGCATTACTGCCCCTAAACCATCTAGCCGTGGGCGAGCCACCCACTGTACTTGGCTAATCCGCTGGGTTTGCCGTGTTTCGGGCCAGACGCAGTTATCGGCAATGCAGTTTCTGTCCGTTTCTGGAGCAGCCACCTTGTGTTTGCTGGGTAACAAAAGCAGTCCTAACATAAATGAAAGCTATCGATTGTTGGTTGTTGGCTAGCCATTTATTTATTTTTTGCTTAAATTTTCATAGCAAATTAAGTTTTGTTGAGGTTACGTAACCTACATACAGGTCTAAATGGAAACGTAAAGAATATCTAAGAGTTTCGGTGGTGAATGCTGTTCGTTCAGAATTAATCTTCGTTAAGCTACCGGTGCGCGGCGTGTTGATGTCGAACAGTGATCGATTTGGGTAATCTGACTGGACAAAGATAAATACAAACCGAAATGTTGAAATTACTTTTTAATTTATTTAATTTGGTAGTAAATATGTTGGTATAAATCAAAATCTACTACCTATATACAATATTAAGATATTAAAATTTAATAATCTAGTCTAAAACCATTCGCATTTTTGTTCCAACTTTTATTGAACAAATATTATGTAATTATTATATTCTTTAATATTGATAATATTTGTAGTTAAGTTTAGGAAAAATATCCTTACTTCTTGGTAATTGGAGTATAGCATTTATTGGTGCCAATATTAAAAAAAATATATTTAACACAAGTCAAGTGCAAATGTTAAAAACTAAAACAATGATATTCGGACATCAAGGTGAAAGACACAGTATACAGATACACGGCGAAATACTAGAACAGGCAAATTTGCATATTTAGGAGTAATAATAAACAAAGAAGGAACACTAGAAGACGAGATAAATGAGAGAATAGCAAAAGCTGGGAGACTATATAATAGCATAAAGAGTAACCTTGTAAGTAAGAAAGAAATATCAAAACAAATAAAAACAGAAATAGTTAAACGAATTGTAAAATCGAAACTGACATATGCGCGCGAATCCTGGACAACACACAAAAACAGAAAGGCAGAATAACAAGTACGGAAATGAGATTCCTGAGAGAAATAGAGGAAAAGACAAGAAAATACAAAATTAGAAATCAGATATTCCGAGAAAACCTAAACAAAGTCCCTGTCGAGACAACGATGGAACAAGGGCAACTAAGATGGCTAGGCCATGTGATGAGAAGAAATGAGAACAGACTAATTAGACAAATATACGAAGCAAAGGAATTGGGAAAAAAGAAGAGAAGTAGACCGAGAAGAACGTGGAAAGGAGAAGTGCGTACATTGGTTGTGAAAAGAGGAGCAAGATAGGAAGATATAAAAATGTTAGCGAATGACAGAAAAGAATAGAGGATATGGAAGAAAATACCTGAAAACTCAACTCCAATATAACCCAACACCGAAAGGGATAAGGGTTACCAGGATTAAGTAAAGTAAGTAAGTAAGTGCAATAGTGTAATGATAATAAATACAGTGGAACTTATAATGTAAACAAATAATAGATACATAACTTAATTACTTACAAATGTAAAACATAGGAAAAATATTAGAAATAATTGCAACTTATTAAATAATAGCAATATCTAAAAATATCTAAGCGGGACAAAGCGCTTTAAATATCAAAATCCCGATAAAAGTAAAACGAATAAAAACCAGAATTGAAATTATATATATTTTTAAAATCTGTGGTTTAAGTATTCTTCAGAATTAAGTAAAAGAGCGTTTAATTCAAAATTTTTAAGACTGTATTTAAAGGTTGGGTTGGGTTGGGTTTTCCATTTGTCCTTTAGGTGAACACGATAAGTGTTCTCTACAGTCTTTCTAACACTTGCTTTCACAATATTATCACAGTCTGTTGTATTAAAATGTTCCATCACAAACTTGTATACCTTGTTAACACCTATACATCAAAAATGGTTTGTCGCCGTAAGGATCAGATGATCGCTGAAAATAAAGTAATTCTTAGTTACGAGTCCTTACAGCCATAGTTTTTATTTTAATTAAATTTTAAATTATTTCTATACATACTGCACTACATTTTACAGTGGAGGACGGTGGAGGATTTTTTTCCAGGCTTACATAATTTTTAAAATATAAAAAAAAATGCTGAAATTTAAAATATAATGTTATATTATGTAGGAAACAATATTTGTTAAATATTATATGAAAAATAAAAAATACTTACCCTTACTTGTCAATAACATAAAGAAACACAATTGTTTCTACAATATAACAGAGTTTAAACCAAACACATCTTACATGCACACAGGCCAAGTATGTAATGAATGATGTATACTCTGAAGTTAAACCAATTAATGGTAATAAATAAAATTTATGTTTTATTGCCCATTGGGAATACTACTACTGATATAAACTACCTGGATCCTTTTTTATTAATATCACAATTTACATTTTGGTCCAGCTAGATTATCCCAATCGATCACCGTGTGTACTGTGTCGGTCCAAAGCAGGCAGCAGGACAATTTGCTTAAAATAAATATATTCGTGCCCTTCGCCATGCAGTCAAGAATTTTAACACACGTTTCAGCAGAGACTATTAGGGACCTAAAAGAAAAATCGATAAAATCCACTGAGGTAAGTTTCGAGAAATTGCCGAAAATAACTGCGATTCTTAATTAGGCATTGTTGCTTCCAAAGTATTTAAAAATATTTAGGACAATACTGCAATGCATTACTAGCACCAAAAAATATATAAGAGGTTAGAAATGTTAACTCCTAAGTAAAATGAAGAAACACGAAATTTAAATAAAAATCAATAAATTAGTATGCCATCGTGTTCTCAGATGTCGCTCCAGCTCGATTTCTCGTCCCGGGTAGTTTAGAAGTGATATGTTGAATATATTAATTTATTTTCAAGGTAGTATTTGATTGTTTTAAAGACGATTTATTGTTTTTTTTTTCGTATGGCACAATAAAATATTATGTATTCAGTAAAATCAGCTATAAATTGATGGTTTTACTGATTAAATTATATTTTAGAGGAAATTACAAATTAAAAAACAATAATAGTCTTTAACAATCAAATACTGATACTTCTAAACCCTACACAGTATAATATGTAAAATATAAATTAGATAATAAAACTACAAAGTTGCATGTCAGCTTTATTTACCAAACCATTAGTGTTATCACATTGTTATTAAAAAAATAGCCCAAGTTCGTTTTATATACGAGTAGTTTTCCATGCACCTAAATGTGTAAATTTTCATAAAGTTGAGATTATATTTACTAAATACCGTTAACTCCTGAGCTTGAAAGATAATCCCCATTTTTATACGAATTCATGTTGGCATGCTGAAATTCATCAAGGAATGGATAACTACACAAATGTAAAACCGGCATTAAAAACATCGTCTACCAGGATTTATAAAAAAATTAGGGAGTGCATGGAAGAAAATTAAAAAAATTAACCGACAACATTGAGTCGAGGCTAAGTAATTTCTCTGCCTGCACTGCAACCCAGCATTATTTACAACATATATTAAATATATTGTTTAAACAAAAGCAGGATTCTTAAAGGACAACCAAAAAGAACAATGTTAAAAAAGGCTCTTTTGTGTCGTGACAAAAATTATATTTCTTGTGGCCTGTTGAACATGAGGGAGCAATTAGAATTACCGGATGCTTCCGGGAAACTCTTTTTCTTTAGTATCAAGTAAATTCTAATCACATCACGTTGTTCAGCAGGTCAAAATCCATTATAAATAATATTATTATCTTTCACGTTTGATACCTTGACAGGTAAAAAATTGCCTCTTTTACGATTGTTCTTTAAACACATTTGATTATTAAAACAAAACACACACTTTCACTTAACTTCACTTAAAACCATCCTAAAATGTGCAACAGTTTCGGCATTATAAATGAATTTAAAGAATACAAAAATAGGGAATGAAATTGTCTAAAACTATAAGATATTAATTATTGGCTCGACCTGTCACCTGTCACAGATCGCGGCGAAATTTGACAAACGCTTACGGTACATGTCAGCTGTCGAACGAGTGAAATGATGGTTGCAGAAGAATTATCCTACAGTGCCGCCTCTTTTTACGATGGCATACTAATGATGTAACGGTCATGTTTCCACATATTCAATTGAAGTTTCACCCATGTGACTTGCACTTTACCCACTCTAAAGAGTTCTAGCTAAAGTTTAAAACTGGATTTTATTGGTTTTGATCTCAAAAATCAGGCTATATCCATTTTTCATATTAGTATGTTTACTTTTTTTATTTACACTGAGTTTTTAAAGGCAACAATGTACTGGGATTAATCTACTTTGGAGGTGAATATTTTTAGGAGCCGACAGATCATGGGTTTAATAATGGATTCCACAGATTAACTCATTTGTGGCCAGAGAGTGGACTTTGCCTGCTTTGCTTTCAAGTCTCTCAACAGTAGTAGTCTTTGGTTTCACACACTACGTCAAAGAACATACAAAGATATTTATTTTGATTAAATAGAGCTCGACTAAACTACAATAAAAAAAATTTGCCACCGTCTGGTCGGCTCTGTCCCAACCTCAGGCAAACCACTTTCAAAATAATAATTTTAAATGTAAATTTACCTCATTGTCATTATTATTGTTATTAATTAACACAATTCAAAAAAAGAAGCAGTTTTGCGTATATTTCGTTTAAAATATACCATTTGCCTATTGATTGCAATAAAATTTACAAGAACACCATGCTGTAGAGTAAGAGTCCTCAACAAACATATCTCAGAGGTGGTAGAGTTGGACTTGCTTCAATTTTAGCTAAGAAATTCGTCATCTATGGTATCACACACATACTCTTTCTTAATATTAAATATTTTTAAAGCTTCCAGGAGCACACTTTTTTTTGTAAAATTTTATGTATTTAGAAATATATGTCATTCTCTAACATACAGTTTCAAATTTCTAACTTAGTATTACTTGCGCTACGGACTTATTTTCCGGCTATGATAACTAGCATGGTCCATTACAATAACACTATTCTTTAATACGTTAGTCAGTGGTTCCCAAATGGTGGTCCGCGGAACCCTAGGGGTCCGCAGGCTATTTTGCGAGGGTCCGACAACCTTTGCATTGAAACACTTGATGCCCTTTTGCACGACGTATGTGTGCACAAACTTTCTCTGAATACATTCTGCTAAAATCCAAACAAAGAAATCGGCTGGATGTTGCTTCAGATCTAAGATTAAAAATTTCCGCTCAAATTTACTAAGAAGGTTTAAGATTTAGTACTGGTTTAAATTGAAATCTTCTAGTTGGTCAGTTATGTTTTGACAGGTTTTTGTCCTGTCATTGTTAATAAGTCGTTATTAAAAACTTATGAATTATTCTGATATTTCACCGATTTGCTTGGTTTCCAAATCATTTTCATCTTGGAACGAGTTGCTGTAATGAAGTTAGATCTATTTTTGTCAAAAGCACTTACTAAAATTGCCCTTTTCTTTACAAATTTGTGAGAAAGCTCAAAAATAAGTTCATAGCATAAAACTTAATTGTCTTATTCTTAGACTTGTCAGTTTAAAACTTTTGGTTGTCAAATTAGACCGCACTACGTTGGAGAATCTGGCTGTTCAAATCTTAGACCAGATTTAGAAAGAACTATGACAGGAAAAACAGTATTTCATTCTTCTCATTAAAATCCAAAACTGATGATTGATATCTTTTCTGCTAGAAAAGAGAATATATTTTGTTCAGTTTAGTTCAGTTTTTCAGTTACTTTTATAGGATGCCGTTTTTATTTATAAATAGCATGATGACTTTTGGTGCAAATTGCCAAGCCATATTAAAGGCATTGAATAAATCGGCACTTTTGAAATAAATATTTTTTAGGTTGTTTATTTTATTATTTTTGAAGCTAAACTGTTCATGGGGGTCCGCATGTTACTAATTTCTAATTTTGGGGGTCCAGAATTTCGAGACATTTGGGAACCACTGCGTTAGATAAAAGACGATTTTCAAATCAATCTTCAAAAAGTTCTGCAGTGGTATCTTCATAGTAGGGATTCCAAACTTGAATATTTTAAATTCTTGGAGGATAACCACAGAGTACAGAGTATTTGGAATCCAACGAATCATACGAATATACATTATACACAATTTTGCACTGCCTGTAAGACGTATACAAACTAAAACACTTTGCATAAAATGTTACGCAAGGAAATGAATTATAGGTGAAATTTAAATACCCCAATGACATCGTAATTGGTTCCAGCCCTGCACTACATACTTGGAAAATCAAAAAGTTTGAAGATATTACGTAGCACGGTTTTATTTCCCAAACAGCACACGATATCCAGTGGACGTCCAATTTAAAGCCATTAGATGGTCGGGACATTCAAGGACCACTTACGGAAGTCATATGGATATCCATTTATGTAATGCCAATGGACATGTACATTTGTACGTCCATTGGTAATCAAGAATATCCATGGTCTTGTAACGGAGGTCATATGGATATACATTTATGTAATGCCAATGGACTTGTAAATTTGTACGTCCATTGGTACTCCAGAATCACCATGGTCCTGCAACGGATGTCATATGGATATATGTACATTTATGTAATGCCAATGGACATCTAAATTTGTACGTCCATTGGTAATCCGGAATATCCATGGTCCTGCAGCGGAGGTCATATGGATATATATTTATGTAATGCCAATATGGACATGTAAATTTGTACGTCCATTGATAATCCAGCATATCCATGGTCCTGTAACGGAGTTCACATGGATGTTCATTTCTGTAAAGTCATTAGATATATGATTTTAGATGTCCATTAGTAATCCAGAATATCCATGGTCCTGTAACGACGGCCACATGGATGTTAATTTTTGTAAAGCCATTGGACATAGGTTTATAGACGTCCATTGATAATCCAGAATATCCATGGTCCTGTAAAGGAGTTCAAATGATTGTTCATTTTTGTTAAGCCATTGCACATATGGTTTTAGATGTCTATTGGTAATCCACAGGGCCGTTCCTAGGGTATCTGCCGCCCGGGTGCGAGAATAATTTTGCCGCCCCTTCCCTAACCCAACCCCTTCCCCCAAAGTTGTTAAAACTTTACAAATAAAAAAGATAAAGTAAATTTAAGTTCAAAAAATTGTACAAATATACACAGTTTATTTAATAGAATATAATGTTACAACTTATTTGTAATGTAATAAAGAAATAAATACATAATTCATACATACAGGCAAGGATGCTAACATATCTACTATTTCTACTAATAAGTTATACAGTAAAGTTTGCTTTTCTAGCCTTTTTTAATGCAAATGTCTTAACAATGTTAGACACATCTATATTTTCTGACAGCTCTTTTTCAATACTAATAATGGATAAGTCTGAAAGCCTTTCTTGCCCCATTGTGGATCGTAGATAATTTTTTATTATTTTAAGTTTGGAAAAGCTTCTTTCCCCACTAGCTACTGTGACAGGTATTGTTAAGAAAATTCGTATAGAAATTACTAAGTTTGGAAATAGATAGATGAGGTTATTTGTGAATAGGTAGTTAATAACATTCAATGCGTTCATTTCAGAGGAAATATAGGGTGCAACATTGTCAATTTCATCATATAAATCTTGAGCTAAAATATCTTTTTGATTTTTACATGGATCACATAAACTATTCTCTAGAGCTTTACATTTTGCAAATCTAATTGATTTATCCATTTGAAGGAAATTATATAGGTTGTTAAGAAAATTAAACAATGTATCATGCTGCTTTATTTGCTCGAACCTTTCTTCCAATTTTGATAATGCGGTGTCCAATATTACAAAGTAAAAATTAATTTTGAATTGGTCAGCCGGGTCTTTAGGTGCCTCGTCTATTATTATTTAAGTTATAAATTTGTTACACAATATAAATTTAATTTAACAAAATATTATTTAAATTTTATTTAACCGCGTAAAAGCAAAATATAATCAAATTAACGTATGTACTCACCTTTAATTTTTACTGTCTCTCTAACCAGGATATCAAACAAAAACTTTTTAAGCTGTTGCGATTTACACGATTACACGTTTAAAATTAAAATAAAAGAAATTATCCCGGTGCGTGTATTTATATGCTTTGACCACAGACGAGTATTTTCCTGTAAAATCTTCCTCGCGACCGACGTGAAAAATAGCTTAAGACGAGTTAAAACAAGAAACTGTTATACTTGCCACTGGTTGTGGCCTGAATAAGTTGTGTATATAAAATTTGAATTTGAAATATAATTAATAATATTTAGAATAGTACATATATTCAAATAATATTAGAATAGTATTATTTAAATGATAATATTTAGAATAATATTTATGTATTATATTAATTTAATGATAAATTAATTTTTCCCTTTTTTATAAGGCGGCTCGCGCCGCCCCCTAGGCTTGCCGCCCGGGTGCCCCGCACCCTCTGCACCCCCGGGTCGGAACGGCCCTGGTAATCCAGCATATCCATGGTCCTGTAACGGTGGTCAAATGAATGTTTATTTTTGTAAAGCCATTGGACATAATATGGTTTTAGATGCCTATTGGTAATCCAGAATATCCATGGTCCTGTAACTGAGATCATATACAGTTGTTCATTTTTGTAAAGTCATTGGACATATGGTTTTAGATGTCTATTGGTAATCCAGAATATCCATGGTCCTGTAACGAAGGTCACATGGATGTTAATTTTTTGTAAAGCCATTGGTCATAGAGGTTTTTAGATCTCCATTGATAATCCAGAATATCCATGCATGGCTTTGTAACGGAGGTCACATGGATGTATATTTTTGTAACTCTAGTGGACAGACGGTTTTAGGTGGCTATTTTGATAATTCACCTTGACAATTTTTCATTAGATGTCCATTCGGAAGATTCAATGGACGTCATGAGATTGCAGAAAAGTAGAAAATGTGAAAACTGGTTTATAATCAAAAGGAGTGTTAAGTTGGTTTTTAAATCTTGTTTTTTGAAAATCTAAATGTTCCATAAATTCTAATTCTGCGCATTTTACCCATGTTCATATAAGGTTCATAAATGGTATCCAGAAGGACGTCCAGGAGTGTGTTATTTGTATAGTCTACTGGATATACATAAGCTGTCCGCTGGACAAATTCGGGATATCCTATGGACAGCCGAAATGTTCAGTTAAGGATATCCACTGGTTATCCAGTGGACTAGGATGTGCTAGTTGGGTATGGATAAAATAATTTGTGACAATTGTATATTCCAATGGACATCCTTAAGGGCAGCCTATGGATGTTGTGCTAGAGGATATGCAATGGACGTCCCAAAGGGACATCCCGCGGATGTCATAATTTTTGACATTTGTGTCATCAATTGGATATCCATTGGACCAAACATGAACCAAATTTGGACATCCTCTGGACGTGTTTTAGACAATCTTCGGACTTCCATAGGATGTACATAAGATGTCAGTGTGCTGTTTGGGTACAGTTAACGGTATATTTTGAAACGAACTATAAGAATTTTTTTTTGAAAAATCAAAAATAACTAGAGCTGTGCGAGACACGACATCTGCCAGTAGCGTTACCATTTTATTCATGATAACTTACCTGTTAGTTTGTAGCCATTAATGGACTTTGATGTGTTTACACGTACCTACCTACACTCGCATCATTAATAACGCTTCAGATAAAGACCTCCGTTCTGCGGCGAATGTTGCGCTATATTATTTTGAAAAAGAGCGTTCTGCATCCAACGACTTAAGATTCACATGCGCACAATTTGTTGCAAACAGACGCATGGCATGAAGTAAACAAGTTACATGTAATAAATCGCAGCTTCATCAGTGACTAACATTATTATTATGCTTCTGTATATCGAATTTGTCGAATGCACTAATACTAATTTTGCAATTATTGATGCAGTAGTCGACCTATCTAGTCTGGTCAGTCGACTGGCAAGCAAATAAGGGTTTAATGATTGGGCATGTAAAGCGCGCAGTAAAACATTACTCACTCAATTGTTTTTTTTTGCATCGGTTGTCTCATTGACAGACAATCACTCCCATACAGTGGCGTAGATAGGATTTTGTTTTGGGGGGGGTCCAACTATTTTGTCATTTAAACTACTAAAAAAGGTTCGTACAAATCGGTTCATGAGGAAACCCAAATTATAGCAGGATTTCAAAAAAAGGCACACTACACGTACTTAAAGTGACCTTCCGTCCCGATTTTGGCGGGACAGTCCCGCTTTTAAATGGCCAGTCCCCCTTTTGTTCAAATAAAAAAATAGCTTTATTTTTGCGGTAAATAGAACTGCAATTGGCAACGACGGAAGTGTCAAGAGCCACAACCATGCAACAATGGCCCTTGGATTCTATTTTACGATTCTATCGTATTTTATTTTTTTTGTACCTATCGGATTCGATATTTTCCTTTTTACTAATAGGGAAAAGAAAAATATGTATCCAGGGTGTCCGAAAAGTCTTAGTATGGGCAAATACCTTTGCTGTTAGTAAAGACTAGTTCTAAATGCCACCTCATGCCGTGTGGTACCTAATTTAAAGGTCTTCAAAAAAGAAACATTTCACCGCAAGCCCGAGGTCCGTATCTTCATTTATTTTTAAATCAAATAAAAACTAAAAATCGTTAAAAAATTAAAAATTTAAGTAAGTAGAGTCAAAATTAATCGTGTAAAGTACAATGACGTTGGTGCCGGCGGAAAGATTATTGCGGCGCCGTCTCTCTCGAACCTTGTGTGACTTCATTAAAAAACAGTGGTTAACTAAAATTTTTCCCTCCACCGGCACCAACGTCATTGTACTTTACACGATTGATTCTGGCTCTACTTTTATTTTTCTAATTACCTTAAAAGTTGTTCAAAATGACCACCATGAGCTTCTTGGCAGTAGTAAAGTCGATATTGGAACTTTGCTAAGAAGTACCTAACACCTGCCATTCTCGAAAATGTGAGAAGTGAGTTTCAAAATCGATATTATTACTGCCAAGAAGATCATGGTGGTAATTTTGAACAACTTTTAAAGTAATAAGAGAAATCAAGGTATTTAAATTTTAAAGGTTTGTCATTTAAAAAAGAATTAATAGTAATAATAATAATAAGCTTCTTTATTTCAAATCATGGGAACACAAAATAAAATGGCATCATAATAGATAGTAATACAAATTCTTAAATATCTACTAAGTACAATAATCACCTAAACTATATGGTTCTAACCTGATAAGCCTTTTCTTGATTTCCATTTTAAACAATTTTTTTATACTTATTTGTTTAACACTATCTGGTAACACATTAAATGATTTTAAACACATATAATGCGGGGGTCGTTCTGTAAGTGTCAGTCGGTCTCTTGGATAGTTTAAGGAACAACTTTTGTCCTACACGTCTTCAATTTAAGTAGGGGCTGATGGCACGGAACACTAATTGCACTTGGCCGATTTTTTCACGATTTTTTATTTTTTAAGGCTTCTTATTTAAAAATCAATTATGATACGGACCTCGCCTGTGCGGCAGAATGTTTCTTTTTTGAAGACCTTTAAAATGAGGTAACCATACAGAGGGTTGCATTTAAGATTTTTGACCTTAACTTCCCAGCGTCACCCCCCAAGGGTGTTGAAAAAGTTAAATTACATAAAAAAGTAGATTTATTAACCAATAATATATACACCTAAAATTTGGTGTTTCCATCTTTACTAATAGCAAAGATATTTGCCCACACTAAGACTTTTCGGACGCCCTGTATGTTATTATATTATAATATTATATCGTGTTCGTCTCGATTTTTGCTTCAAACCAATTGTTTAATAGGGATGAGATCATATGCACCAATTGTTTCATCATTTAATTTCACTGTTCAATATATAATAAATTTTTTGGATGTAGATGCCTCTGGGGGGGGTCCGGACCCCCTGGACCCCCCCCCCCCCCCCCGTATCTACGCCTCTGCTCCCATAATGTTTTGTCGGAAGAATAGCCGGTTTCGAAAAAGGCGAGAAAGCCTAATCTACATACAAAATTCCATTTTCGAGAGTCGATTTTTTCACAAATGCCGTCATCGTTAGCGCAAAAGTGCCCTAACCCCAGTAATCTTATTATAAAAATATACCGGGTTTTCGGAAAATGCATAAGAATACTTGGACAGGTGATTCTACGTGGCAAAATAAAGGTGGCAAGCTATGTGACAAAAATTCGAAATTGCAATATTTTCCGAATCAAAGTTCCATTTTTTTTTTGTTATTTTTTACATATTTCGATAATTTTTTTAACTAATATTAACTTGATATTTGGCACAGATATTCATCATGGTGATTCTGTTTCTGATTCTGTTACAAAAATGTTTCTCTATTGTGCCACCAGAGGGCATTTTACCTAAAACGCAAATTTTATTTTTCGCATATCTTTTTCTTTGACAGATATTGCAAACACAAACATGTTATTTTAGAGTGAAATTAGAGTTAAAGATTTTATTGTCATTAAATCAGTTGTTCAAATGGAAACAAAAAATCAAGTTACCATAGCAAGAAACCCAATCGAATTGTTATTTGACAGATAAAGAATAAATAATAAATAAAACTTTCTTCGATGTTAGTAGTCTTGAAATTAGTGAAAATATTCTTGAAATTAAATACTGTTTTAATTTCAAGAATATTTTCACTAATATCAAGACTTTAGTATATTCTATCCAATTCAATGTGAGAATGATGGCAGAAAAAACAATTGAACAAGAATTCACCATATTGGTAAGTTCCATGGGCAGTTTACACCAGAACATATTTTAGAGATCACAGTATTCATCTTTTCTTTCCTGATAATCACGGAGGAATCAGATTTCTTTCTATCCGTGTTAGCGAAAGTGCATTGGAAAAAGACAAATAAAAAAAGAATATGTTCAAATTTTTACCGTACCTTCTTTGCTTGTGGACTATTGCTGGTTATATACTTCGAATGATTACTCATCGCAAAATTCTTTTCTTTTCTGATAAAATTCCCAACAAAATCCGATTTCTTTCTACCCTTCTCAGCAAAAGGGGCATTAAAAGAATGCCAATAAAAAAGAACAATCAAACATTTTATCACAGCCGCCTGTGTTTGTGCAAGTATTTCTGGTTGTCTACTGTGAAAGTTTAATCGGAATTGTCATAAAAATTAACTTTCTAATCTGGCAAAATACTAAAGCCGGCGCCACATATGCGGCTTTCGGTGAAAGGCGAGCGCTTTGACACACATTTGTTTGTCGAATGACGAACAAATATGGATCGAATTCTTTGATTCGCGCCAATGGGAGTTCTGAAAAGGTCCTTTAAACACTTGGCCTTGGACATTCGTATGATCAACCCCCGTACGTTAAAAGTGGAAAAATGGTTCGGTACTAAAAAAGAAATTGCTGCTGTAAGGACTGTCTGCTCCCATGTAGAAAACATGTTAAAGGGTGTAACGAAAGGATACCAATATAAAATGCGGGCTGTGTATGCTCACTTTCCCATTAACTGTGTTACTACAGAAAACCACTCTGTAATAGAAATCAGGAATTTCTTAGGAGAAAAATACATTAGGAGAGTAAGAATGGCATCGGGTGTGACCGTTAAGAACTCCACCGGCCAAAAGGACGAACTGATCATAGAAGGAAACTCTCTGGAAGATGTTTCTAGGTCAGCTGCCCTAATCCAACAGTCCACAACTGTCAAAGACAAGGATATCCGTAAATTCTTGGATGGTCTGTATGTTTCAGAAAAAACGACCGTTGTACAAGATGAATAATTTTTTAATAAATTTATAATTTAATAATTTATGATCCAATAGCCAGTTTGCAAACTGCATTCTACGGGGAAAATCTTCAGGAATCAGTCATGCACTTTTTGCAAATGATATGGATATAACAGCTGTTCTTGAAGAACTTCATGTACTATTGTTTTCGACGTATTAAACTGCGGATAACTTTCGAATGCTCGTTGAAGGAGTGTCATATACAGTATTTAAAATATTTTCCTCTAACTGCGGCGTACGTACTGTTCTTCCCCGACCAGCATCAGTACTTCTTTTCCCAAAATTTGCTAAAATTATGAAGAAATTTAATAACATTACCTTAGTAAATGCAATCGCCTACCATTCTCCCTTAGACGTTGGTCAACTCGTTGAAAAGTTTTCTGATCGGGAAGAGTACGATTAGGATATCTGTCGTGATACTTATAACCTTCTGGCTTCCAAAGCATTTCAAGATGCAAGACCATACATCAGATGCATATCTGCATACTCAATAAACGTGTATTCCATATTTCGAATTATTTCACAATTAATTTCACCTCGAAATCCAAAAACCAGTAATTTAATATCGAAATAAAGAATCAATGTGTCAGCGATGTGAAAGTTGACAAGTTCTAAAAATGCAGGATATTTATTTCTTTCGTACCTAGCTACGTTTGCAACAACAATACTTTGTTTTTGGGGCCGATAAAATAAAACGCACATTTTTTGTGAACCTAGGTCGAACTGTAATTCACAGAATTAGACGTATCTGTTATCGAAATACGCCAAATACATGATGTAAATAATATGACGTTTTTTCGAAAACGGTTAGGATTAACGACATGAATGAAGAGTACTCAATTTAAAGTTAATAGTGAAAGGTATGTAAAAAACATCGTCCAAAGTTATTATCATACAGGGCGTAAAAAAATGGGGTCATGAGTGTCACAGCTAGTCCGTCCCTGCAGCTGTGAGTACTTCACAACACTTTCTTGGATAGTAATTTGAAGGGTCTAACCTGGTATACATCATATTAAAACAAAATTGGAATATACCTGGTGGTTCAATAATTGTGTAAAAAACTTGATTTCATTGGAGCTCTTTGGGAGCCCATATCTCCGAAGAGGAGGCCCATACGAAAAAAGTTTATATGAATTTGTAGTATTCTTTTCACGTGTTTTTTTCATATCCGGGAGATTTCCCACATTTTCCCGGACACCCTGTATATACATATATATATATATATATATATATATATATATATATATATATATATATATATATATATATATATATATATATATATATATATATATATATATATATATATATATACATATATATAATATATATATATATATATATATATATATATATATATATATATATATATATACAGGGTGTCCCACGACGAACTGCCGCGATCGATTATGGAAAAAGTATAAATAGCAAAGATCTGAAAATTTGGTAACATCCTAATGTCAATGGGGGCAATTCGGCTAAAATATTTTCAAAATGGTGGTACTTCCGGTTGTACCGGAAGTAGATATCAACTTGCTTATTTTAAATGGAACACCCTATATATTATTTCATTTTCGGATTTTACGTAAAATTCTAATCGCATTTCATGTATAATCTCCTATACCTAACTCTAACCGTTTTTGACATATTTCAAATTTTATGCCAAAAATGACGTTTGCAGGCCGAAAAATAATTATCGATTTTTCCTACATGAATGTCTTTATGATTTAATTGGGGTTGGTTTCCTTGTGGAAGGGGATCTACTTTAGTAGACTGTGTTGATAATTTGGTAATAAATAAATACAGGGTGATCAAAAACTAACATTAAAAATGAAATTGAAAAAATCGTTAAAAGTCATTTTTTTCAAATGGAAGCCCCCTATTTTAATAATTTTACCCTACTCAGCATTAAAAATAAGCGTAACTTTGTATAAGGTTGTCTATTCCGAAAATCGATAGTTTTAGAAAAAATGGCAGTTTAACATTTTTCTATTGTAAAAATCATATACGGTTTTCAAGTTTTGTTATTAGTTGGCCATGACCGCGAGGCGCGGCCAAAAAAAACACTCGAGCACTAAAGAAATGTCATTATTTCGTGCCATTTGACAATTATTGATAATAATCATGCCAGGGCGATTAACGAAGATTATTTAAATTTGTTTATTATCTATGGGGAATGTAACAAAGTTTTATCAGGAACATGCGAGACATTTGCTGACAGATATGCAGATAAACAGAAACCGTCACGGAACAGTGTTAAACGAATAATGGAAAATTGCAAAAATTCAGGGAAACAACTTATTTTAATAAATGTTCAAAATTTCCACCATGAGCTTTCAACAGAATTCTATGGATTGAGCTCTTTGAGATTCCTGTTTGTAGAGCCACTTGTCTTAATGCTGTCATAGGATATGCCGCAAAATATCCCAAAATTGCAATTTCGACATTTTCATCATTGAGAATGGGATTTCTTTTATGCATTTTTGCCTTAACAGTGCCAAAATTTTTGAAATTTTCCATTATTCGTTTAACACTGTTCCATGACGGTTTCTGTTTATCTGGATATCTGTCAGCAAATGTCTAGCATGTTCTTGATAAAACTTTGTTACATTCCCCATAGATAATAAACAAATTTAAATAATCTTCGTATGTATAATTTAATCGCCCTGGCATGATTATTATCAATAATTGTCAAATGGCAAGAAATAATGACATTTCTGTAGTGCTCGAGTGTTTTTTTTTGTCCGCGCCTCGCGGTCATGGCCAACTAATAACAAAACTTGAAAACCGTATATGATTTTTACAATAGAAAAATGTTAAACTGCCATTTTTTCTAAAACTGTCGATTTTCGGAATAGACAACCTTATACAAAGTTACCCTTATTTTTAATGCTGAGTAGGGTAAAATTATAAAAATAGGGGGCTTCCATTTGAAAAAAATGACTTTTAACGATTTATTCAATTTCATTTTTAATGTTAGTTTTTGATCACCCTGTATTTATTTATTACCAAATTATCAACACAGTCTACTAAAGTAGATCCCCTTCCATAAGGAAACCAACCCCAATTAAATCATAAAGGCATTCATGTAGGAAAAATCGATAATTATTTTTCGGCCTGCAAACGTCATTTTTGGCATAAAATTTGAAATATGTCAAAAACGGTTAGAGTTAGGTATAGGAGATTATACATGAAATGCGATTAGAATTTTACGCAAAATCCGAAAATGAAATAATATATAGGGTGTTCCATTTAAAATAAGCAAGTTGATATCTACTTCCGGTACAACCGGAAGTGCCACCATTTTGAAAATATTTTAGCCGAATTGCCCCCATTGACATTAGTATGTTACCAAATTTTCAGATCTTTGCTATTTATACTTTTTCCATAATCGATCGCGGCAGTTCGTCGTGGGACACCCTGTATATATATATATATATATATATATATATATATATATATATATATATATATATATATACATATATATATATATATATATATATATATATATATATATATATATATATATATATATATATATATATATATATATATATACATATATATATATATATATATATATATATATATATATATATATATATATATATATATATATATATATATATATATATATATATATATGCGCTGACGCGACGGCCTCAAATAACAAACTCCTCCTACGAAGAAGTAAGAAACGACTAGGGTAACAAATAAAACACAAACTTAAATACATTAATTATTTATTGTCTCTGGTTATTGAAAATGCACTTTTAATATATTTTGTTAATTTATAAACAACAGAGTTAATTGAATAAAAAAGAAACCTTTAGGGTTAAGCCTTCAACCGTAAAGGCAGCTTTATTATTTTGATCTTTCAACAGTTTAGTACTTTAATGTCCCCTGACATTTTCGGAATTTAAACAAAAGCGTTTACAAAATTTCATATTTCTTATATCCTACTTTTATATATGTTTTAGTTAATCACCATAGTTGATACGTTTTGTTTCATTTCGTATAATCACATGGTAAAGCTTTAAAAGTTATGTTTATAAATGAAACTGTAAGTACTTCCTAATAATCAACCCCCTCCTAAAAACAGACAAATTGAAATATTTTTAGCGTAGGTAATACATTGTTAATAGCACCATATAAATTAAAACTATTTTAAAATCTAAAATGAAAAAATTATACAAATGGACTGTATTTTCTGATACCTATCTAGACTCTACAATGGCACAATTTTCTTACTATACAATCGTTTAATTAATTAAGAATATAATATATAATAAAAGTTATAAAAAAAGTAGTAAAATCAGAAACAATGGCAGTTTTATAACTAAACATACATGGAACTGTATTCCAGATTCAAGCATGCTGAAGCGTAATAATTAAAACATATAACATAGAAGCAAAAAGACTGAAATACAGTTAATGTTGAGAGCACAGTAAAAAAATATATTTAAAATTATTTAAAATTCCTCAACATTAAAACCTCACGGTCTTTTTAAAACTTAATGAACACAATAACAAAGTGAACACTTTAAAATATGGACAGAAATAAGAGTTGACTTATTTTAATCACTGCCTGCGATAATTAACTTTTAGCCTAAAATTGTTGCGCTCAATTTATCAACTCGTCTTTCCAGATGTTGTTGTCAATATCGTAAAAACTGAAACAGAAATAAAATTATTAGAGTAAAAATACTAAAACAAAACGAATGAGACAGTGCGTGTGAATAATTTAAAAAAAAACAGCACCACAAGCCGCTAAATTTAGGTGATACCAAAACATTCAGGTATGCATTGATATAATCAGAAAGTTGACCTGGTGTTACCGGAAGTAGTAGGTTATCAAGTCAAATTAACTGCCATACTGTCAAAATAGAGAAATAATGGGAGGGAGAGAGAGAGAGAGAAAGCGAGAGAAGGGGGACGGAGACCCCCTTCATAAATATAGTACATACCAGGTATCTCCGCGAAAACTCATAAACGCTTATAAAATAGGTTAAAAACTGTTTATTTTTCTAAAAAAAGCCTTATGTAAGATTGCAAATGGGGGCGTATTCTACCATGCTTATTCAGAGCGGCTTTTACCCCCAGATACCCAGAGTCACATCTTTATTATTTTTTAAAATAGGAATATAATATTTGTGACAGATCATTCTATAGGTAAGTTACTAAAAAACTCGGCTTAAATGATATTTTTTGGGAATTACATGTAATAATAATATTTCTTATATTTTCCGTTAACTTTTTATTGGCAACTGTTACAAAAGATTATTTTTCCATGTGACTTTTTTTTAACATTTTTTTTTATATGATATAAACACCAGTAAATATTGCAGGTTTGAATTCCTACAAGGACAGTTATGACAAAAATATAAATGAAGTAAAAATTTTAATTGCAATTGAAGAAAGTGATTTTTTTATGAATTATTATTGAAAGTCTTAATAAACTAAAAAAAAACTATAACACTGTTGCCTGCTTTGTTTCATGTTGGCACCAAAATTGCTAGGCCTGAAAATTTCTTCATCATTTTATTAATTTTATTTCAATTTTTTACTATTTATTCTGGTCATCTTTTATCATAGAAAATAAGTTTTTATTTGACCTGAAATATATCAAAGAATTATTACTCCATATTATAGGTTATGCTGATTCACTGCCTGGTGAAAATTTTTAATTGGGGATTTTACATACATAATTTGTGCTAAATCATCGGTATATGAAAAATTTAGATTACTTGAAACTATGGCTCTTAATCCCGATTATTATTATTAATTTTGCTACAGGACTGCCATATTAGGTAATGGACAAACCGTGATGATAATTCGATTATAATTTTGTAATTATTAAAGTTACCTAATGTCGGTTTAGACCGATTTTTTTATGCGTTATTTATAAGTTCTCCTCTTCGCAAGGCGGGAATTTTAAAAATGTTGCACTTAAATTAAAATAATAAATAATTGTGATTGTGATAACCAAAAAATAAGCCAAAAGCCTAAAAACAGCTAATTTATATGCATCTAAAGCTATATTATTGTGTATTCATGAATCAATATCTTACCTAAATAAAAATTTTCCATTATTAGTAAGCGTATAATAAAAAAAAGCATCAGTCAGTCATATCATTATAAAATGTAGTAAAATATTTACCATTAGCTTAATATCTTATTTACACAGAATACTGATTATCACAAACAAATTCAAATGAGTATACAATAGTTTCTATATCTCACCCTCGACTACCTATAATACTGCCCAACATATTACAATATAATTACAATATTTTTGATATGATATGTATACTTTATTAAATGATTCTAGTAGTTAACTTTCTGGATAAGCTGAATTACCAAACGGCCATATTTTTGATGTTTTTGTGCGAAATTGGGAGTAAGTATACAGAAATTGGCGCTGTGTTAGTTTTTTTGGCTCAAATAATACATTTAAGAAGGAAGAGCAAAAGGTCAATAATTCATTTCCAACTAACAAAAAATGTAGTGTTCTTACGGTCGATTGCATAAAGCAGTTTAATAAAAGAATTGGACACCTAAACTATGGCATAAGTCATAGTAATGTCATTGTCAAAGACTAGTTCGGAGGACATTCGGATATGTCATATTACGGCATCCTTTGAAAGGCAAAATTTCTGTTGTTTTACTTTTCATTGTTCTCTAAAAATGTTGTCTTTTTAAATCATCATATTTGATAATCCTCTATGTTGCCGAGCGGGTAGAGTGATTTAAATTGTGCAGCACAAAAAGTAATTGACTTTACTAATTAATTAATTAGTTAACTTAAATGGTTAAAATTCCAAATTTCTGTTACTGTCATGTTAAATGTTACATTTTTGTAAGATGTTAAGGACAAGTTGACATCTCTAGGAAAAAGCTTTACGTTCAGATTCACTAAGGTTTAAGATTTAGTACTGGTTTAAACTAAGATCTTATAGTTGATCAGTTATGTTTTGACAGGTTTTTGTCCTGTCATTGTTAATAAGTCGTCATTAAAAACTTATGAATTATTCTGATATTTCAGCGATTTGCTTTCTTTCCAAATGATTTCCATCTTGGAACGAGTTGCTGTAATGAATCTAGTTCTATTATTGTCGAAAGTAGGTACTAAAATTGTCATTTTCTTTATAAATTTGCGAAAAAGCTCAGAAATAAATTCATAGTATAAAATTTAGTTGTCTTATTTCTTACAATTGTTAGTTTAAAACTTTTGGTTGTCAAATTAGACCGGACTAGCGTTGGAGAATCTGGCGGTTAAAGTTCTAAATTTTTAAAGTGTACTATTTGTTGTTAATTAAATATAGTGGTATAATCAAAGGCGACTCCAATCACCAATTATTGAGAAACGAAATTAAGAAGCTCAGCTTTGCCACCTCGGCAAACAGCTGATATCTAAGCGCTATATCATGGTTTATATGAAATTCTTAGACAAGAAAATACAGGAATTTTAGTACCGATTGCTCTTCCTTCGCTTATTATCAGATATTGTTCTCTACGGGTAGAATCTGACAAATTAAATGAAATTTTGAAAGTACTCTTATAAATGTAAAAACGGCAAGTTTAACGAATAATTTTATAACATTTTAGGTTAAAAGATACATCGTGCTGTACGCACGACGATATTTAGGTCAACGTTGTTTGCTTTTTCTTTCTGAAAGCAAATATATGAAAGCCTGCTTTTGACCAGCGTGGTTCTTAAATATATCCTAAAACCAATTCTTAATGTAATGGATCAAATACTATAGATACTTTACTTTTGTTAATTTAAAAACATCAGTGTAAAATTCAACTAATTTCTAGTTAATCCAGATAATATTTAATTGGACGGATGCCATAATGCCATATTTTAAATATACCACTTATCGTAAAAATTGCAACACCTAGAGGAAGATCTACGAAAAATCTTCAAACCCAATTTTTCGATAATAACTTTTTCGAAAACATAACTGTTTACATAAATATATATTATAATTTTCAAAAAATATTTTTTCAGGAACCGATTTTCAGATTTTTTAAAATGTTTTTGGAAAATGCACGTTTCTGACATTTCTTTTTCAAATGTAGATTTTTCGAAGGTAAATTTTTACAAAATCCACTTTTTTTTTAAATTTCTTCTAAAGTAACGTAGTAAACCGAAGGAAACGTGTTTGTTCCGGATCGTTTTAATGATCATTTTTTAAATTAGTACAATTTCCGAAAAGCTGAATTTTCGATAAATGTTTTCAAAAATTCAAGAAAAAATATTTTTGTTCATAAAATTGTACTTTCGAAAAATTAGTTTTTGAAAATCTGTTTTCGAGAAAAAAACTGAATTCAAAGAATGAATATTTAAAACAAAAGTGCTTTCCAAAAATATATTTTTGAGAAAAGTATTTTGGTTTGGTGCTGTTGAAAGTTCAGGTCATGCATTTGCATAGGATCCTATGCTTGCACTCCTACAGACCTCTGTCTGTCACTAGCAGAGGAGTACAGACATTAGTAGTATTTCAAATGGGGTCCTGGTTCTAATGGTGCTCTTAGTAGCATGTGCCCATCTGCATCTACCAAATATTGGACCTCTTAGGTAAAGAAGTAACGTAGTTTTTGCAAGGAATAGTTTTTGTATCTGATCGACAATGATGTCGCAATCTGTAGAGGATAGTTTTGCAAGCACCTGGTTGCTATCACTTCTTGCAGCTAAGAAAGTGTCGAAGGCTGTTGATCAAAAGGGCCTTATTTTGATACACCTTCATGGGCACACTTCACGATCTTAGAAAAGCGAGTTTAAATTGGTGCTGGTAAGGTATCACAAACCTCGAGGTATGAATAATGCAGAGGGTTAGAAATCTGTGTGGAAAAAGAAGGATTTGTTCAAACCTGAGCGATCTACAGATGCCATGGTAAAATATGCCATATGCATTTATAGTACATAGTTTTTTTTAGCGGGTTCATGATGATTATGCATTACATCTAGCAAATGTAAGTGTCCTTTCCCAAGCAGAACACAATATAGGACATGATTGGAGAGAAAACTTAACAGACTCCTGTATAATAAACCACGTACGTTTGGGTAAAAGCTGTTAACTCTTCCGAGGAAGAGAAAAAATATCATTTCAGTTGCCTGAAATGGATTGCCTAAACAGAGCATAGGTGATTTTCACTAGAGCACCCAGACGAATTGCTGATGTAAATTTTCAATGCGGTTATTCCAGTTGATACGATTTCAAAGACTTTCTGTGATTCATTTGACTACAGGAACAATATACATACACGAATATACAAAATTCCATTAATGTAGGTGCATTATTTCTAGACGTTACAAGTTTTATTACAAGTGTATATTTAATAAAAATCAAAGCATAAAAAAATCGAGAAGTTATAGCCGATGGTAATTCTAATATTTATATAATATCATCTATACATAATAAATGGTCATAAAACACCTGTTATGAAAGATACTGATAAGTAACAATTTTTTAACATCATTGATTAGAAGATATTTCATTATGAAAAAAAACCTGTACCAATATCTTATTAGATGGTGTTCACTGACCAGTTAATATACAATTTTATTGCACTGATATGAGCCTAGGAAACTATTTTATGTTAAAATTGGTCAACAGAATAAAATCCTTTTAATCGATAAATAAAAAATTAAAACTAAACACTGTATATGCCAAATATGATGGACAGTTTGAGCAAAACTGGAGGGCTTTGGATGTATTATATTAACGGGAGGCGGTTCTACAAATTCGTCAAAATCATCTAGGTCGGCAAATATAAGTGAGGACGGAATCCATCGCAATCTGTATTAAGCAGCATGAAAATGAAAAATTGTGTTAGTATGATATTCGTTACGTGCGGTGTCAACCCAGGATTTATATTTCACACGTGCAATATCATAAAATGGGTATGAGCAGAGACTATAAAGAATATAGACAAATTCTCGAATACACCGAAAGCGGGTCTCCCTTAAAACATTTGGGTGGGTTTACTGGTTTATGGTTTAGGAATTTGTTTGTTCACCATTAAATACATATATATATATATATATATATATATATATATATATATATATATATATATATATATATATATATACATATATATATATAGATATATATATATATATATATATATATATATATATATATATATATATATATATATATATATATATAATGGTGGACAAACAAATTCCAAAGCCATAAACCAGTAAATAGTGTAATAATACAGAATCAATTGTCGGACCTAACAAGTTATTACTTTTCAACTACCCTATTGAGAATACAAGAATTTTTAAAAAGATGTACACATGTCAGAAATGCACAGGGTGTCTAAATTAAATGAGTAGTAAAATGGATCTTTTATTAAATATGGGAGTGTGAATAGTTAAAGTCCTTCTTCCTTCTTATCAAATTTATTTACTAAAGCCTACGCGTTTCGGCCTGAATAGGCCATCATCAAGGCGATCTGTAAGGTACCCAAAGAAAAGGTGTCAAATTGCAAGCAATTAAAATTGAAAAATTAAAAATTATTAAAAAATTAAAAGGTTAAAAAGGTAAAAATTTAAAAGGTTAAAAAGATTAAAAAGAATCAATAACAAAAGTTACAAAATCAGGAATTCAAATTTCAAGGTTATAAAATTATAAAATTAAATTTTTCAGTGTGGGTACTTACAGGTCTTAGAGATCTCAGCACACAATTGCTATAAGTAGGGCGCACCCTGGTCAACAGACAACTTAATTACGTAAAAGACGATAAAACTTGACATTTAAAATGAATTGCAAAGGTAAATAACATGTCGAACAACCAAAACACAACTGCAGCAGGATGTCGTGAGAGGTGTTTGTCTGAAAATATATATTTGTTTTTTTATTTTTTTATATATGTCCTGCCGAATACGTAGGACAAACAGGCCGCTCTTTTAACACTAGAATCAAAGAACATCTTCGTTCCAGTAGACTACAACACGACAACAAATCACCCTTTGGTAGTCACATAAAAACATCCAGTCATACCTTCAATTTAGATACAAACTTTAAAGTTTTTACACCATCTTAACAAAGGGAAGAGACTGGATGTGATGGAAAACATAGAAATTGCGCTCTCCCAATCTCGTTCTCCACAAAACCTTAACGAACAGAGCATTGTTACATTTAGGAACTACGTTACTGCCATAGATCTCTTTAAGGACTAATCTTATTCAATTTTTTTAATAGATTTTCGAGGCCGGTCTGGGTCCATTTCGAGTTCCTTTTTCTGCCTCCACTCAATTTCTCATCGATTATAAGTAATATAATATAAAAAGATTTCTACTTTAAACATTTAAATAAAAAACAAATATATATTTTCAGACAGACACCTCTCACGACATCTTGCTGCAGTTGTGTTTTGGTTGTTCGACATGATATTTACCTTTGCAATTCATTTTAAATGACAAGTTTTATCGTCTTTTACGTAATTAAGTTGTCTGTTGACCAGGGTGCGCCCTACTTATAGCAATTGTGTGCTGAGATCTCTAAGACCTGTAAGTAGCCACACTGAAAAATTTAATTTTATAATTTTATAACCTTGAAATTTGAATTCCTGATTTTGTAACTTTTGTTATTGATTCTTTTTAATCTTTTTAACCTTTTAACTTTTTACCTTTTTAACCTTTTAATTTTTTAATAATTTTTAATTTTTCAATTTTAATTGCTTGCAATTTGACACCTTTTCTTTGGGTACCTTACAGATCGCCCTGATGATGGCCTATTCAGGCCGAAACGCGTAGGCTTTAGTAAATAAATTTGATAAGAAGGAGAAGGACTTTAACTATTCACACTCCCATATTGAACCATGTCCCTTCTGGATAGCAGCTACGACTTCATTATCTTTTATTAGACGTTCAAAAACACATCTACATTAAAATTTTGAATATCAGAACAATTAACTGGTAGTTGGACTTGAGTAACTTAATATAACTAACAAATCACTCTTATTTTCCGCAGTAAAGTTACAGGGTTGTGTTAAAAACCAGATTGTGTGTAAATAGGTTTTAAATTATTGTGCTTATTATATTGTTGCTATATCTTAAATCGACATGTCAAAATAGCAATGTCGCCTTTGCTTTGCATCAGTGGCGGCTGGTGAAATTTCGAAGTTGTATATCTCTGTTCCTACCTACAGGACCCGTACCAAATTTAGGGGTTTTAATAGTGAGCCCACTGGGAATGTTTTGGTCAAGAAAAACAACATTTTATAATTTGCGAAAAAAAGTTGAATTTTGGGTGTGCCCCTCCTAAGAAAGAAATGAACACGTCTAGGTATTTTATTTATTATTTTTTATAAAGAAATTTTACATCATTTTGTCGACAGTTTTTAAATTTTGAGAGAAAAAAATGTGTTAGTAGAAAGTTATAGTCATTTGAATTCTTTTAAGCCTAAAATATAATTTAAAAAAAAATTCAAATGACTATAACTTTCTACTAACAGATTTTTTTCTCTCAAAATTTAAAAACTGTCGACAAAATGATGTAAAATTTCTTTATAAAAAATAATAAATAAAATACCTAGACGTGTTCATTTTTTTCTTAGGAGGGGCACACCCAAAATTCAACTTTTTTTCGCAAATTACAAAATGTTTTTTTTTCTTTACCAAAACATTCCCAGGGGGCTCACTATCAAAACCTCTTAATTTGGTACGGGTCCTGTAAGTAGGACCAGAGATATACAACTTTGAAATTTCACCAGCCGCCACTGCTTTGCATCATGGCCAGCACTACTACTCCGGATGGTTATAGTTTTCTATAATAGACACAAAGCCATCCTGTTGTTTTTGTCTGCCGATCATTTGACAGCGAACGTAAAAGAGAGTGAAAAAATCTCGCTTCGCCTCTACAAATAGAATTCTACGACCTCGCGGAGTCCCACTGCAGAGCCGGGCCGAGCTCTTGAAACGCATTCGGGTAAGCTTATTCTATGATAAACAAATAATGCTGTCAAATTTCCACTTTACTTAAAACGTTTTCGATACATTGTAAATAGCTTGATCTGGAGTTTAATTTCTGACAAGCAGTTAGTAAGAAACGCCTCTGACGAAGCTACAATATAGCGAAACGCGTTAGGTTTCAAAACGATTTTGAATAGTGTGCAAATTTCACAGACTTATCTATCATTATGAGTATCATGGATTTTTAAATGCCTATACTATTTAAAGATATTCTATGAGGCGCGCCTTGCGGTGTCCCTATGCCTCCCACATCGTCAAGTATCCCCTATTTGTCCTTAAGGACGGTACGAAACGACGCTGACCCTGGCTAATGGCGGATCTGGGACGCAATATGACTTTCCCGTTTGCTTTATAATGGTCCATTAGGGGTAACTGTTAGATTAACAATAGTCACGGGGAAATGAAGCCCAATAAGCCAATGTAAAACCGAGAAGCGAACCCAAATAAAAATTCTTTAAGCATAACAATTTTTCAATATTATCAATAATGCTTGAATTAGTTGATCCCCGAAGAAATACCATGCGTGACTGTATAATAGTAAAAGTATTCGGAAATATAATTTTTGAAAATGTCCCATCTCATGCATATTGTTCGTAATTCTAACTCACCACACGGGTTACAATCAAACAGTTATGTATAATTACGCAGATATAACATATAAACTGTCCCCTTGGTCGTCCCTATAATTCAAAAAGGAAAAAACTAAAAATAACAGTAAATTAAAAAAAAGTATTCTGCTTTTATTTCGACAATAAATCTCATATTAGGAGAAATTTATCGAAAAATCAAATGTATTTTAAACAGCAGTATGTTTTTTATTTAAAGTAGAAAGTTATTAGTTTTTAAAAATCAGCAAATTAATTCAAAATCTGTAAAGATCGAGTGAATAACATGTGTAAAAAATAATTTAAATCTGCTTACCTAGAACAAGGTTTAACATTCAGTCCGTTAATAGCCTTGATTCCTAGATCTAGAGTTTTAGATTGTTGAAGCTCGAAGCCGTGTATACAACCATCAAATCCTGTCGTGAATCTGTTACCTGTCATTTTGCTAATGTTCGGCGTACCACCCAGGAAGATATTACCTGCAAAATATTACAATAAAAACCATAAATATTGTTTGTAACTGTTTGCTATCATATAATTCGATTTTCGTGCAGCAGATAGACATACAAACTTTAGAAACAACCAGATTTACAGACACACAAACACCCGAATCAAATTTGCGAGCACAATTTGTTTGGGTTGGGGTTTTACAACAGTGTTGGCGTTTTTTAATTTGATTAACCACTATGTATGAAATATATTCTAAAACTATATACAAGTGACAAAAAGCGTATTTTACTACCTGGTCTGTTTTGACCATTACAGCTTTAAGTTGACTGTCAGAGACTTACATTGGCATGGACAAATACAATAATAAAACTAAATTTTGTATTATAAATTAAATGTTTGGGTTTTATCGTGAATTTATCAAGGAATATACACCGCACGTCTAAAGTCCCAACCCCCCTGTTAACTTTTGATTAACAAATGTTAGAAATGTAAAATTTTGGTAAGCTATACAGGGTGCCTGGAAAAGGTCTGTACAAAATGCTACCACGTATTCGTGAGACTAAAATAAGACGATTTAACCCAACTTACCTATATTCAAAAGTGTTTCGTTAGGGAGATACAGAGCCCCAAAGGGGTACTTGTATAATTTAATGAAATTTTAATATTTTATGTTGGCCATAAAGACTCATAAAACCATACTACAGTAGATGTTTAACGTCGTCAGGGAAGTCAGGAACGGACTTGCCACCACACTCTTTGGGCCAAATTTTTTATAGGTATCATTTTACAGAGCTAAAAACTGATTTTTTAAATACTTTGGTCATTCCTCTTTGAAAAAGGTACTCTACATTTGTTTCGATAAAATTAGCCGTTTTCGAAAAAATTAAGTTTTTGTATAACACGTTATTGAAATAATTTTATCAGAATATTACAATAAAACACCAGTCGTTTTTATTTCGTTAACAATGTGTTATTGACAACACTTTTCAAAATTGTCTGACTGATTATACAAGAATTAAGTAATGGAGCATTATTCCTATAGCGAATATGCTGACATGCATCTAATTTATGGACAAGCACTTGGCAATTGTGTGGAGGCAAGAAGAATTTATTCTGGCACATTTCCAAATCGACGTTTACCGCACCGAAGAACTTTTGAAAGGGTGGATCGTAGCTTAAGAGAAACAGGTAAAAAGTCAAGTAAAATAAAAAAAAATGCTAAAAATAGCGAATCTTTTGCTAATCCATTTTAGGAAGTTTTTTGCCGCGCCGTGGTGGAGAAGGGCCTCCAAGAAGAGCAAGACACTCTCAGTTAGAGGAGGAAATTCTGGATGAGATTGCTGATAATCCCTCTAATAGTGTAAGAAAGTTGTCGGTTCAAGTTCATGCGACAAAGTGGGTTGTTCATGAGACCCTTCGAGAACAACTGCTACATCCGTATCACGTCCAAAAGGTACATGCCATGTCTCCCGCTGATTATCCTGCAAGAGTCAATTACACAAATTGGTTTTCTCAACGATTTAGGCAAAATCCAAATTTTACTAGTATCGTTTTGTTCACGGACGAAGCCGGTTTCACCCGAGACGGTGTAATAAATTGCCATAATTTGCATATCTGGCATGAATAAAATCCCCATGCAATAGATCAGACAAAGCATCAACAAAGATTTATGGTTAACGTGTGGGCGGGAATTATTGGGAATCATCTCATTGGACCGTTCTTTATCGAAGACAGATTAAATGGTGCCATCTATTTGCAATTCTTGCAACAAAACTTAAACAGTTATTAGAAAATGTGCCCTTAGAAATTAGAAATCAGATGTGGTTTATGCACGACGGTGCACTGCCCCATTTTAGCAATTTAGTTCGTCAGCACTTATCAAATACTTTTGGTGATAGATGGATAGGTCGAGGTGGGCCTATTGTATGGCCACCGAGGTCGCCCGACATGACTCCTTTAGATTTCTTCTTGTGGGGAAATTTAAAAAGGCTTGTATATTCAACGCCAGTTCACACCAGGGAAAACCTGATAGAAATAATAACACACCATTGCAACGAAATTCGAAACAATCCTGGAATGTTGTTTCAAGTACAACAACAAAACATCCGTCGGATAAGAAAATGTATAGAGGCACAGGGCACCCACTTCGAAAATCTGCTCAAGTAAACAAGAAGAAGGAGAGCTTCCACATTTTTCTGTTTAAGCGATTTCTGAAATATCAAAAAGATTCAGTTTTAAGTACTTTTTATGATTTAACTTTTACCTGTCAATAACACATTGTTAACGAAATAAAAACGACTGGTGTTTTATTGTAATATTGTAGTATTATTTCAATAACGTGTTATACAAAACCTTAATTTTTTCGAAAACGGCTAATTTTATCGAAACAAATGTAGAGCACCTTTTTTAAAGAGGAATGGCCAAAGTATTTAAAAAATCAGTTTTGAGCTCTGTAAAACGATACCTGTAAAAAATTTGGCCCAACGAGTGTGGTGGCAAGTCCGTTCCTGACTTCCCTGACGATGTCAAACATCTACTGTAGTATGGTTTTATGAGTCTTTATGGCCAACATAAAATATTAAAATTTCATTAAATTATACAAGTCGGTTCAAAAGTTAGAGCCAAAAAAGTAAATCGTTAAGTACCCCTTTGGGGCTCTGTATCTCCCTAACGAAACACTTTTGGATATAGGTAAGTTGGGTTAAATCGTCTTATTTTAGTGTCACGAATACTGGTAGCATTTTGTACAGACCTTTTCCAGACACCCTGAATAACAACAACAACACTACTTTTTAAGTGTAAATTCGTTAGTCAGTTTTTACAGATGGAGACAGGGCGCCATTTTGATTTCAATTTTTAAATGGCAGGTGGGGTCGTTCGAAAGCCCTTTTCAATCTTCAAATGATCGCCAAGTTGTAGAACATTTTATTGATAAAGTTTAAAATGCCGACCACTTTTGTACAATGTCGGTATAAAGTTCCGCCCGTTAATTTTTGAACAATAATAAAGAAATTTCAGGTATTTTGGGATCACGTATGTTTCAAATATTGGCACTTTAAAAATGGTTAATGGCAGCTCTTAAAAAATGACAGCAATTTCTTCGAAATATTTTAAATTTATTATATTAAAAATAATTAAAATTGTTTTAATCCTTCGTAACAATTAAAAAATTTAGAAAAAAAAGTCCATTATGTTTCCATATCAGGACTGGAAATTACAAAAAGAACAGAAAGGCCCTCAGTACCAGAAAAGAAATTGAGATAGTGGCACAAATGGTGGTTAATTCGATGCAGCAGACATCGCTAGTAGCAGCAGAATGCGAAGTTAGTCCGAAAAGTGTCCAAAGAGTGTTGAAAAGTAATAAATTCCATCCTTACAAATTGAAAATATTACATGAACTGACTGAAGATGATCCGAACTGTAGAATAGAATTCTGTGGATTAATGTCAGTAGATTGAACCGCAACCCAAATTATGATAAATTTTGTTTTAGTGATGAATACACTTTTTTCTTAACGGAAAAGTTAACAAGACAAAATGTTCGGTACTGTTATGTGTGTAATACTGTGTAATGTTCGGTATTTATCGAAGAGGTAACACTCAGTTTTCTCAGAAACTTAACATTTGGGTTGGTATTTTGGAAAACCACATAATAGGCCCACTTTCTATACAAGGAAATTTAACTGGACCATTATATCTTGACATGATTGAAAACATCGTAGAATGATTCTGGGGTGTCGAGGAAAATCCTGAAGAATTTGGCGACATGGAAATAACGTTTCAGCAAGACGGGGGCCGCCGCATTACAGTAAAATTGTTAGGAACTACCTTGATAAACACTATCCTGGGCGCTGGATTGGTCGCCGTTGTTCTATCTAATGGCCTACTCGTTTACCGGACTTAACCCCTATGGAATTTTTTGTGAGGACATGTTAAATCTAAGGTGTTTATAACTCAGCCGGAGTCGTTAAATGATTTAGCCACAGAAAAATTGAAGTATGTGCATCAATTACACCGGAACTATTTCATAACGTTCTTGAAGAATTCCATAGAAGTAAATGGTACCTAAATATTTTGAGCAGCTAATTAAGTAGTAGCGAAGCCAAAGAAATTAAAACAATTTTGACACAACAAAGGAAGCAATAAAGGTATTTGAGTCGTTTTTTTTTTTAATTTATAACTTACATTAGTGATTGTTGCCATTTTAAAAGAGGTGTCACTTGAGCCTATTAAAAAACGACAAGATGATTACAAAAACTGCGCCCTGCTGCAATGTTTCAGTACGTGATACCAAAATACTCGAAGTTCCTTTATTATTTCTCAAAAATTAACGGGCGAAACTTTATGCCCACACTGTACACAGTGTCGGACTGGCGTTATTGGCCCACCGGGCAAAAGTTGAAAGTAGTCCACCTCAACTTATAATTTCTTATTACAATGTTCTCCTAGACTATTTAATTTTTTATAATAAAAAACAAAAGAAAACATACTATAATCTTTATTTATAGAGTGAAAAAACAAAAAAGCAAAGTAAAAAAAATTGATATACCTTTTTAATGAGGTTTCGTAAAACATTGTCACATTTAGAAAGTAATAAACAAAGTTCTAAAAAACTTCCTCTTTTAATACTAAAGTCGTTTACGCATAATAAAGCGCTACTTTCATTCTTACTTCTATACGCAATTCCTTGTTTTGCAATAAATAAGATATCAATTACTCTTTTAATAATAATCAATAAATCAACCTATTATTGTCAATTTCGGTTTCTCTTAGTTGTTGTAAGTCCAAATCACTCCGGCATTCTATGCTTTTAAGTGATTTTGTGAATAAAAGTAGGCATAAACAGCATTTTTATGTGACATTGAAGATTCATGTTCCGAAACGTTCTGAAAAATATGTCGGAAGTCACCAATACCTGCTGTATTAAAATAAGTTTTAATTTTACCAAAAATTATGCAAACAGAACAGAACAGCTTTTTTAATTCAGAAGAATAAGACAGCCAATTTCTTTGAATCAACAACTAACAGCTAACTTTCTCATGTACAGGTGAACGTTAAAAGGAAGTTAACTATGTTGCACGGGGAGGAGTGCATTTCCGAAGGATTAACTATTAAATTTCTCGCATGTTACGGTAAATCTACTTTCATCTTCATAGTCCGCATCAGAATCTGAACTGCAGTCTACTTCCACTTTCTCTGTCGGAGATGGTCCTGGCACTGAATGTTTGTAATCTTCTTGCATTAAAGACGGCGGGCGGCGTGGATGTAGACTGCGGGTTACTTAAAGCCGATTCTAAATGTGGCTCTTTTTCTTTAATTTTACACGTTTTTTTATCCTTAGAGGTTGGTATCCTTAGAAATTTTCTCAGACAGATCCTGGGCTGATGATTTCGAATCAACTTTTACAAAGAACAAAGTTAATTGACGGCTAGATGATGCAACCTGTAGTAATTGCTTTTCCGATAGAAATACCACCTGATTATACCAAACAGATTTAGACAAAAAAAAACGAATGAATAGATTCTTCGGCAAACCCTTTAAGACTTTGGAGAGTGCTGCGTTTTGCAGAAATGAGTGGGCTAGGGCTTTCTTTGTTTCTAATGTTGTCAAAATTGAACATAATATTATTTATAATGTCTTTAGTTTTATATGTTAAGTATTTCAATTACTTTATTGAACTAAGTAAAATTATGTAGAGTTGTTGAAAATTTCCATGTTTGTTTGGCCCACGAGAAGATTTGGCCCACCGGGCATTTGCCCGGTTGCCCGGTAGGCCAGTCCGACACTGACTGTACAAAAGTGGCAGGCATTTTAAACTTAATCAATAAAATATTCTACAACTTGGGGATCATTTGCAGACTGAAAAGGGCTTTCGAACGAGGTATTACTCGACCCCACCTGCCATTCAAAAATAGCAATCAAAATGGCGCTCTGTGAAAAGTGGCTCATAAATTTACACCTAAAAAGTAGTATTTTAGTTGTTATATTATAACGTACCAAAATTTTACTTTTCTAATATTTGTTAATTAAAGGTTAACGACTTTAGAAGCGCACTGTATATTTGGAATATGAAGTATTGTTTTCGACTATTTCCTTCGTTTTAATTCCCACCAATCAACAATTCACAATTTTTGTATCAAAAATAATTCGCATGATTTAAATAGAAAAACTGTTTTATAACGCAATTCCATCGATTTTTTACCCGCCGCAAAATTTGACACGCAGATGTCAATAAAACTTATGAAAAAGTAATATTATCTGAGACAATAGTTATTTGTATACCCAGTTTTGAAAGTAGTACTTTGTAATGAGTGCTCCGGTTGTAATGAGTGCTCCAAGTTCGCCGCTTGAGACGCAGTCGAGAGCTGCGATGGTACGAGATATTGTAAAGCACTTTCGAAACGTGGTGTACACACTATTTTTTCTGCGACTGTAGACTAAAAACACAATATATGTTTTAATTACCCTTTTTTCCCAAATTCAGTGATTATGAGACATATTTGGCTGTTTCAGTATTATTTTTCGTAGTAATATATTAAAAAAATAATTTCTTAATTATGTTTTAGAAATCTATTACCTACGATAAAACTTCCTATATTTCAAAACATTTTGCCAGTAGATTTCTACCACTAAATAAAACAATTTTTGATAAATGAAATCATTTTTGATACAAAAAAAAACGAGAAAATAATAAACTTAATAAGATTCAGCCACAGTTAGCACAATTTGATAGTAAACTCAACTGGCGATCTAAAAGATCAAAGTTTCCTGCACAATATTTTTTCCAGATGAAATAATAATTTATATGTATATTGATCCTAAGATGATAAAAAAAATCAAAACACCAAAGTAAAAAAATACAACTATTTGAGGCGATATAAATATCACATTATAGTGACAAATTCCATTACAGGAGTAATATGCAGTTGAGTAACTTTAAGGGACATTTCCTTTACAAATTACACTAACCCTAAAAGCTACATGAAATATTACTCACCATTACAATTCATGCTTGTCGCCCGCCCTTCTGATGTCCCTTGCTCATAATACTCGTGATCAACATCAATCGTACCGCTTCTTCCTTCACGTTTTAAGATCACGCTGTGACGTTCACCGTCATCTACTCTGATTTGGGTATTTCGAATGATGGCTGGCCCGCTACCCAAATCATAGCTAAATTCCAAGAATCCATTTGAAACTACGAAATAAATAAATGCTGTTAATACCAAAATCTAAATTCGACGTCTGCATTTTAAAAATATATCTAAAAAATAACAATTCACCGTGGTGACGCAAATACTGAGGAACAAACACAGATAAAGAAAAGAGGTATGTAACTTATTAAGTCATAAATTCAGCGATCAAGCTTTGTGCTTATTATTGTCAGACTATGAAGAGTTTAATGACAATCCCGGAACCAGGATTTTTTTGTCTTGTAAATATTGTTTTGCCGAAATAATGAAGCGGTTTCCTTCCAAAATATTCAGTGGATACAAATCTGTGTTAGACCAAACAAAATAATACAAATTTATCATCTGATGTCACTATATCTAGTGTATTTAGATGAGAGACACATTGCCATTAGAGATGTACCGACTAGTCGCAGACTAGTTGGAGAAGTCGTCTAGCCGGCTTTTTTTTTGTAGTTGGTGAATAGTAGGCGACTACTCGGCAAAAAAGTGGATTAGTCGGCCTTAAATTTTCTTGTTATTAAGTTAAAGCTATTACAATAAGGCACGAAAAAACCTATTTGATTTCTTTCTTACTGTCATCAATAAGGAAGAAAAAAAATACTTGTTTTATGTCATACCATCAGTTACATTTCTTAGGTTTTGGAAGCGTGTGTCGCGTTCGAATGCTACACGAATACGATGAACCCAATTATGAACAGATTCAAAGTAGTCGGCAAAGCCGACTAGTCGGCTTCTTCCACCCGACTAGTCGGTTAGGCAAAACCCCTAGTCGGTCCATCTCTAATTGCTGTATTCTTAAGAAAGCAAATAAACATACATAACATCTTATTCAAAAAGCATTTCATAGTAAAAGCAGTGAAATGATAAAGAAAGGTTATACTTTTTTATAAGACCTATTTTAGAATCATCTCAGTGTGTTTGGAATCCTAATTATGTGAAAGATATAGAAGCTTCGGAAAGAGTTAAAAAAATAGAAAAATTCCTTTAGAACCTTCCGTTTGGAGAACGATTAATAGATCCAAATTGCCAACTTTAAAGCAAAAATTACAAGGCGACCTGATACAAACATAAAATTCTTAATGGTTATTATTCTGTTAAAATCAAAATATATAGGACAGTTAAACTCAGATTTTGAAAGGCAGCAGCAAGCATACACCAAAGTGTCATTTAAAAGCATATTAAGTCATGAGAAATGCATCTACTGAATGAATAAGTTTTGCTCAGATTAACTCTGAACAATTAAAATTAGAGTCTAAAATTGCTGTGGATAGAAACAATTTTTCCCGTTCTCTTGAAGCTTTGTAAAATCCACGCTAAATTATACATAATTTTTATAAAAAGACAAAGTTAAACTTTTTTTTTAATTAATTTAGAAAAATTGCGCGTCTGTTGTATGTTTTTCAAATTTTTGCTACATTTAAAACCCATACACTTGCCGTATTAACCAAACAAGGAAAACGGCCAATAAAGCGGAGTATAAAATACCGGGCCAAGTTTATCTGAATGCTGTGAAACTTTCATCACAATACAAGGTTTTCACGCTATTAAGCTGCAAGTGCCTGGAGTACAGGAGAGCCTGGGTTACAGTAGACCACAGTTTGTACTTCATTAATTCATTATCTTTCATTTAGTGTGCTTTATTAATCTTTCAAAAACAGAACGAATAAGGATTTAAACTAGCGTAGTAAATTTAAACTGTCTGAATATTCTTAAAACTACTGCTTCTAACAAAATTAATTTGCAATCATAAATTTAACGATCAAGCTTATCAAAAATTTAACCCACGAGCTAAAAGAACTAGATATAACAGTGTAATGTTTTGTGAGTTAAGAAGTCGCAAAATTTTTAATTTTTAATATTGGTCCAAACATGTTTTTACGAAACTAATTTTTTAAAAAAGACTGATGTACTTTACACAAAAATAATACTGGATGAATTAATATCATACTTAAAAAGCAAATACATCATTAATATTACATATTACATAGAAGTAAACAAAAAAGATCGAGAAATTTGCAACAGCGCTGTAGCCGGGAAAATTGTATCAATCAAGTAGCTGCTTAAGTTTCACTTAGAAACCTGCTGGCGTTGGGAAATAGTGTTAATGTTGGCGAACGCTTACAGAGGTGTCGTTATCTCCATTTCTGTACTTGTTCTAAGGGTTACAAGTACTCATTGACTGACATATCTCACTAAATAAAGTTTCAAATAAGTTATTTTTGAATTACACTATATCAGATTTATTTATTATTATCTTATATCTGTCATCTTCCTACTTTCTATAATCCAAAAACTATAAGAATTTGCTATTGTGGAAATATCTCTTATTTAAATTATGACAAAGGCTAAATATTAATTTTAAATACATACGAGCTAATGAGATATAATCCTGTCCTTGTCCATCTTCATCGGGACTCTGACCGTGCCAGAAAATGAGTCCATCAGATTTATTTGTGGAGAATTCAAGCGCTATAATTTCTGCTTCCTGATCTTGTCTATGGGGAAGTAGAGATCTGCTGAATTCTAGCCAACCGTTTCCTTCAAAGTGGGCATCGTTTCTTAGTTCGACCCCTACAAATAATATGCATCGTTTATTATATCATAAATGCTATCATGTAGTCAGTGAAGCGACATTGAGTTAGTGACGTTAGTGCACCTATTTATAAGAAAAAAATCATTCAAGACTGTAGAAACTATAAAGGATTAAGATGTCACACATGATAAAGATTTGGGAAATTATAGAACGGCGACTTAGAGATGAAACGTCAACGTAGACAGGACAGTTTAGATTCATGTCAGTACAACGGATGAAATTTTTGTATTACAACAGGTTTATGTGGGGATCGAGAAGCATCGCGAGAAGCAAAAGGTATGTCATATGGATTTTATTGAGCTATAAAAGTCCTACGATAGTGTTCCGTGCTAGGACGTAAAGATGTGCATGAGGACAAAGGAGTGCGGAAAAAGCGCGTAGGGATTGTTCAGTTTTCCATTCTAGTCTAGGACACAAGTAAGAAGTAGTGTAGGACTGACACGGCAAATAACAGTTGGCTTGTACCAGGACTCGACCGTGAGATCGTATCTTATCCCCCTTAAAATTTGAACGTTAAATTGTAATATCATTTTATTCCATGAAAATATCATTGCATGTTATTAATAGATAAAGTCAATATGTAGATCAAATATTTTTTAAATAAAACCACTCATTTCATTAAAATAATTAGGCAGCATTGCATAGTGCCTTGTTTTTAGCCCGCATTCTTTTCACTGATACAGAGAAATGTGTCAAACTATACTACACATTATTTTTATCAAATACTCTGAAAGTAGAAATAATACGTGGAGATTATTATAATCACATAACACTCCTTTTTAACAATTAAATTCAATATTAGTACTTACTTTGTTCGCATATATTTCCATTGAATCCTAAAGGACAGTCACATGAAAATGCGGTATTGTTGGACTTACAAACACCACTGTTGTGACAGGGCTGACTTTTGCACAGATCTATTGGTGTTTCGCAGTTTCTTCCAGTAAAACCTGTTGAACAGGTGCATCTGTAATCTACTGAAGACAGAGGTACACACGATGCATTATTATTGCAGGGATTGCTTGAGCAGCCAGAATAGACGTTCCCGTTGTTATCCTAAAAAGTAAAAAAGCTTCTTAACCAATTTGATGTAAAGTACATATATTTTCATTCTGTCTCATCAATTAGTAGGTTGAATTTTGTTTAGAGAGGGTGATTTGTTGAAGATTTTTTTAAATTTTCACAAAATTATAAACGACCTATCCTAAATTGAATACATTTTTTCTTTAAACCAGAAAAAAACACTTCTTTTAAATTCAAACTGAAAAATTATATTTCACTATAACTGTCGTTATTATAATTCACAAAAAATTAATAATATCTTTACGTATAGATCTGCTGGATAGGTACAGGGCCTATTTATTAGGCGCGTGTCTAGAGCCCAATGAAAAAATGGGGCCCAAAATAGTAAACATAAAGTCATAAAAAAGCACAAAAAATATTAAATAAAAATACCTAAATCCCCAGTACCTCAGATAAAAAATTGAATCAGAATAATTAGAATAAGTATCATATACCTAATCTAAAACAAAGCTAATCTTTATTAAACGAATAACAACTCGACAAATGGCAATTCTTTATACTTTATTCCATATTCCAATTCGCAAAAAGAGAGGTGGCTATTTTTAATTTCTAACCAGGTCCCCCGACGTGAAGCCGGTGTCCGCGGCGGTCTATTTGTTTTTTAAACACAAAACAAGGTGTCTAAAAGATAAAAAAAGGCCGCGGCGTAAAAAAAAACTTTCCGGCAGGCGGCATTAAATTCTCATCAGGTAAACTTTGGGTAATGGCGAATGCGCCGCCTGCGTCTTTACTTTTCGCCCTCCTATTACTATTACCTCTATACCCATTTTCACTCGACAATAGGGGGCCGAAAATTTGCAAGAGCGTAGGGTCTAACTCAGTTGAAAATAGGCCCTGGACAGGTACCCATTCACAATTAGCGTATTCTAGAGTAAATGCTAATATTTAATCCAGCTCCGATATTTGTCAACCGACAAAAAGGTATATTTAGTGCATATAAAGAAGAAACATGATAAGTAGCAAAATAAGCAAATAAGAGAATTTTTAATTGTTTCTTGATAAATAAAAACTTAAACAAAATTAAAACATCTCATTTTCTCTGAATTTGTTCTTACATGTGACAATTTTCAAGTTTATGACAACAGTTATAAATTTAAGTTTTAGTCCTATTTTTAAATTTGGACACCCGCCACTTTGTATATTTTTAATATTTTTACTTCTTCCTTAATTCAATATTTTTTGCTTTAGAGAATCTGGTGAGAAGTAAATTTACACGACTCGGAGAGATCTAAAAATACGGCAAATTTATATTTTAAATAACATACGACTTTTTTCGTCAGGAACAAAACAAATACGACAGACAGGTACAAACTATAACGGATAAACTAAAGTATCAACTACAAATAATTATATCTGAAAGGTAAATTAACAATTTAAGTAATGTTGCTAGATTAAAGTGCCAATAACACTTTTTATCTTTAGCATGTTAATGAAAAAATCAAAAGTGTCGATTATGACTTGGTCTTAGCGCGTTCTGATTGGTAATTTTTTTAAGGCTCTTTTTCAGACCTAACCAATATCAAAACCTACTAATCGGGTGCCGAACCAATAGCGATCGTTATCCACAAAATAATTCCTTAATAACCTGTCAATAAGAATATCAGAAATCTACTAGAATATTGATCGACTTACTTGTCGAATATTTGTAAGTTTGTATTTTGTTCTCGTTTAAAGATTTAAATTTAAGCTATGCACTCACATCATCTGCGCCGCAATCTTCAACGTTCGAAGAGTCTGTAATATTCTTCATCATAGAATCATCCAGTCCCGAGATGTTTACATCTACAATACAACCATTGAATCCCTTTTCAACTTTGACACCTTTGTTAAGCTTAACATTGTGTTGATCGTAACCTCCAATATAAAGATGTGTTAATAAAGTAAGAGTTTTAAAGTTCGTTGTAAAGCGCGTAGGAGTGGATGGGTGCCCGTTGATCATTATTCTTCCATCTTGCGATGATCTGATCGCTAGTATTGTTGACCACTCGTTGGGCACAATTTCTTGATCGCTTTTAATTATGAAAGGTCCTAAAAATATTGAACAAAATGGAGAATAAGAAATTGTACTAATTGAATTTAAAATTTAATAAAAAGTGATTTGGATAAAACTGTTTGTTTTGCTTTGATTCCATACGTTCCTGAGGCAACGTAGAAACCTTTTTTACAAAAATGACGAGTAAAAAGTTTGGTAAAAGTTATCACCTTACCTCTACCATTATCAAATCTGAATTCCAAATGACGATCTTTAACAGCCAAACTGATAAAGTCGCCATGTCCTTCATTTGTCTCGGCAGCATAGAGTAAAATTCCATCTTGGGTATCTCTTGGTTTAATTCTCATTTCAATTCTAGTTCTCTTTAAAGGCCTGGGAGGCGGATAGGCCATGTACGCGTTGTCCTTAAAGGCAGGTTCAATGACTTCAATGATTTTTTCGCATTGCTTTCCACTACGACCTAGTGGGCACTGACATGTAAAGCCATTCTCGGTGTCGATGCATTTACCAATTCCACAAGAATCTGAACAAATAATATAATAATAATAATAATAATAATAATAATAATAATAATAAAGCTAATTTAAATCAATTACAAGTTAAATATGATTATATATATATATATATATATATATATATATATATATATATATATATATATATATATATATATTTATATATATATATATATATATATATATATATATATATATATATATATATATATATATATATATACTTGATAAAACCCCCGAAGACGTTTTTTTTTTGGGGCAAATCTTATATTTGACATTACATTATTTAATTATATTAATTATTAAATTGAAAAAAAAATATGTTCAAATACCTACATACAAATTTCTTTTTGTTAACCACAGAGATCCTTAGAGAAAAATAAATAAATAATTTACATGTTATTCAAAATAATATCAATGTAATTCCAAAAATTTCTGTAAATCGTTTGTTGTTAATATCCAAGCTTTTATTTCAATTTTATTTTTTTTTAATGATACAATTATTTTAATATTTACTGGTAAATAATCGTTTAAATAAAAACATAAATATTTATAATTCTTTTGTGCAATATTTATTCTTAAATTAAAAATGTTTGTGTTTGGGTAACTTATGTATTTTTGGTTTAATGGAAATTTCATTTATATGACGCGTGTCATGGTTATGTTTTTTAAAGTGTATTAGATTTTTATTTTTAAAAATGTATATTAAAATATTGTAAATATATATTTGCCTAACGTCCATTTTTTTTTGTTTCTGAATATAATTCCTTTGAAGAATAAAAATAGTCTTTATTAAATATAATTTTTAGAAATCTTTTTTGTAATACATCTATTTTTTTCACTAAAATTCTACCAAATATCCAAAAAGGTTTTAACATTTTTGAATATTGGTAGCAAACTTCTTAATTTTTTAATTAAGTAATCTACATGTAAATTCCAATTTAATTTAATTTGTGTTTAAGTGTACTAAAACCACTTAAAAAATTACAAAATAAAGTAATAAAATGTATCTATAAATTACCACATTTGGAACTCACAGCAAATTTGTATAAACCTAAACAGCTTTTTGATCTTCAACACCTTTATAAATTAAAAGTAATTATATTAATACACTCAATCAACATTTCTCAAAAAAAATCTAACATGACATTACTAAAAGTTAATACCTTTCATTCCCATAATACCAGGCATTGCGAAAATTTACAGATTGCATTAGTAAGAAGTAATTTTGGAAAAAAATCTCTCCTTCATGAAGGAATTATAATGTACAACGATTTACCAAATTTCATCAAAAAAATTACCTCAATACCTAAATTTAAAAAAGCAGTAAAGAAATTTTTATTAAAATGAATATAACTAAGAAACTTCAAATTTTAAATGTATATGTTGTATAATGTATGTATACATATGCATATCTCTATATGTATATAGTATATTACAGTTTCGATTTTTTTTTTTTTTTTTTTTTTTTTTTTTTTTTAAATTGTTAATTTTTATTTTTTTATTTATAGTAAAATAATATTATTTTTTTATTAATATATGTATTTTTTCATATATTTCATTTACTTTTTTGTTTAGAGTTATAACTTTTGACAATTTATTATTTCAACATTCCCTGTAATGAACCACTAGTGTTAGTTGGGAATGAGTAAATAAAATAAAAAAAAGTATATATATTTTAATAATATGCCTCTAAAATTTATTGTCAAAAATGATTCCCAAGTATTTAACACTGTTAGCTTTTAAAATCTGAATATCATCGTCTATTTTAATACTATCCACATCTGAGGTGTTATTATTTTGATTTAGACTAAAAGTAAGATAATTTGTTTTGTCAAAATTAATTGTTAATAAGTCATTATCAAACCAATTTTTAACTATTTTAAAATCTTTTTTCAATTTTGTTATGTAATAATAATAATAATAATAATAATAATAATAATAATAAAGATGTTTATTTATGCCAATAAAACAATTAAAAATATAAATATAAAAATGATAAACGTAAAAAAGAAAACCAAAAAATGACAGTAGTATACTAGTTGGCATAAATAGGTAGGGTTTTGATTTATAAAAAATCATTCTTCCAATCCTACCCTTACTAAATAATTTTTTATATTTTTTTTGAAAGTTATATAGCTTAAGCCCCTCAGACTAGAAGGAATATTATTATAAATTACAGAAGAGGTATATTTAAACGAAGACTTATATTTTTCAGTATGATGTTTAGGTATTTCTATTGCGTTCTGATTTCTAGTATTAACATTATGAATATTATTCCTGAATTCAATTTTTTCAAATAAATATCTTGGTTTCTGAGTTAAAATTATTTTATAAATAAAACCGGATATGTGGATTTCGCGTCTTTTTTCTAATTTAATTAAATTATGTTGGTCAAAACTAGGTGATACGTAATCATACTTTTTTAGCCCTATTGAAAAACGAACACAGTTATTTTGAAGAATTTGTAATTTCTGTTTATCTTCGTTACTGATATTTTTGTGATAAATGATATCACAGTAATCTAATCCACTTAGAATAATTGAATCAACCAGTCTAAGTTTAGTATCGGTATTTAAGTAGTCCTTAAAGTTATATAAAATTCTTAGTTTGTAGTATGCTTTTTTAATTATATTTTTTATATGTTCATGAAAATTAAGATGCTGATCAAAAATTACGCCAAGATTTTTGCCAAATTCGATTGAAGGTATCTTAAAACTATTGTTAAGAACAATTTTGACATCAGAATTATTTTTTATTTTAGTGATTGGTGTTTTAGGACCAGTTAAAATTAAGTTAGTTTTATTTTCATTTATTTTTAATCCGTGATCAGTTATAGTTTTTGAAATATTTAAAATATCCTTATTGATTAAGGAAATACTATTTTTTAAATCTGTGTACTTGATTGAGTGGTATATTTGAGTATCATCTGCAAAAACTAAAAGATTACCGTTTTTAATAGATAAATGAAAATCAAAAGTGTATATAATAAACAATAAAGGGCCTAATACTGATCCTTGTGGAATACCTCTAGAAATAGGCAGTTAATTTGAAATGTCACAAATGTATTCGTTTGTAATTTTTGTCACTTGTTTTCTGTCAGATAAATAATGTTTGAACCACTGGCAAGTTTTTAGACTAAAACCTATATATTTAAGCTTTGCTAATAACATTTCATGATTTAGAGAATCAAAGGCTTTAGCCAAATCGAGAAAGACTATATTAGTAACAAAACCTGAATCCCAATTTTCTAAAATATCATCTTTAAGTTTACAGAGTAAAGTAGTAGTACTAAAATTTTCTCTAAAACCTGATTGATTTTCTGGTAAAATATCATATTTTTTAAAATACTCTATTATTTGGTCAAAAACTATACGTTCTAAAATTTTAGATATTACAGAAAGTAGAGAAATTGGTCTAAAATCATCTACATTTTCTGCGTTGTGAATTTTAGGAATCGGTATAACTAAACTAGTTTTCCAGATATTAGAAAAATTATTATTTAGAATAGAACAATTTATTATATGTTTAATAGTATTTAAAAAATTATTATTCATACACAGATTTAACATGCGTAAAGTAATACCATCTGTTCCACATGATTCTGTTTTAATTTTTGATAAAATTTTAACAATATCATAATTTGTAATTGGTTTTAAATTTAGAAACACATCTTTATCAATTTTAGAAAACTTATTATTCAAATAAAAAGATAGTAAATTTTGGTTTGGAGATCCATTTTTTACAGAATTTATAAAATGATTATTTAGTACTTGTGCACAAGGATATTCATTTACTGATTTAGTTTCTTTTAAATTAATATTAAATTTTTTCAAGTTTTTCCAAAAAAGTGTTGGATTATTTGGATTTATATTATTCTTTATAAATGTTTGCTTTTCTTTCTTTATAAATTTAGATAGAAAGTTTCTTATTTCTACATAATCTTTCCAATTTGATTCAGATTTATTTTTACAATATTTTTTGAAAGCTTTGTTTTTTAATTTTGCAAAATTTTTTATATTCGAATTAATCCACGAATTTGTTTTTTTATTTTTATTTATTTGAACTGGTGCATGTTTGTTAAATAAATTTAGGATATTATTGTTAAATATTTCAATTTTATTATCAAAATTATTAATGTTTTCAATTGCATTCCAATCAATTTGCGCTAAATCTTCATTAAATAAATCAAAATTAATATTTTTAAAATTTCTGTAATACCTTAATGACCTAGGAGATTTATTTTCTAATAAAAGTTTACAAAATACCATTGAATGATCAGTTAGAGAAATTCCCGAAGAATTTTTTATTAATTGTGTTTTGAATATACCAGAATATGTAATATTTATATTTTCATCTATATAAAGATGATCAATTATTTTTGGTGATGTTTCTTTTCTTGTAGGCTCTGAAATAATTTGTTTTAAACTGAAAGTTGCAAATAAATTTTCAAGAAGATAACCATCTTGATTTTTATTGTACAGATCAACATTAAAATCACCTGTTATGATCAGTCTATCAACCGATAAGTACACTTGTGGAATTACCTGGTTAAGAATAAAAAATGAATTGAAACTAATGTTTGGTGGTTTATAAATAATTCCAAATCCTACTTTTTTCTTATTAATTAAAATATTAAGCCAAAATGTTTCCAAAGGTCTAGTGTCAAGAACAGTTATTACTTTGACTTTTAAATGATTTTTAACGTAAACGCTAATTCCACCACCTTTAGTATTCCTATCCAATCTAAGAAACTTATAGCCAAAAATATCAAAGTTAGTAGATGAATCATTATGATTTAACCAAGATTCAGTTACAGCTAAAATATCAGGATTTATATCTAAAACAAATTCTTTAAATTCAAAAAAGGAAGATTTTAATGATCGTATATTAACGTGTGCCACTAGTATACTACCGTCATTATTTAGTTTTTTGTATTAGAATTAGCCCTTCTTGTTTCTTCAAAAAAATTTTTAGGAGGAAAATACTGGTTTACATAAATGCCCATTGGCCAAATATCTTCACATAAGAATTCATCCTTCATTAGGATTGGTATACCAATTTTGTACGCATTTGAGATTGAATTCTTTGTAGAAACTCTTTCACAATTGTATTCAATGTTTTTGTGTTGTTTTAGATAATTAATGATATCAGTTTCCGTTGTTGATTTAGAGTATCCAGATGTAAAAAGCCAAAATTTCTTATTAGACAATAAACAATTTGTCTTTTTTGAACCATATATGGCTTTACTTTTTCTTTCTTCACTTCTTCTATTTATATTTAAGGTTTTATTGCACTCTTTATTTTCTTCTTTACGAAAATTTGACATATTAACACTGACGTTGTCATTATTGTTTGTCAATTTAGTGCTGGTAGTTTTATGTATGCCTTTTTGTTGAGAATTTTTTACAACTTCAGAAAATGAAAGGTTTACGGGATTTGGTGTGGTTTGAGCTGGAATCTTTTTGATGTTTTGAGATTTAGCTATTTTAATGTAATCATCCTAAGAAAGGAATTTAACCAAATCAATATTGGACTCTCTAAGGTTAGTTATTTCATTTTTCATTACTTCCAAGAAATCAGAAACTTTCTTCATTTCTTTTTCAAAATTTTGTTTTGTTATATATTCTTGAGTATCATTAACTATATCCTTGGGTTCACATGTTAAATCTTGTGTAGGAAAGAGGTCTTGTGAAAAAATGTTATCATTATTTTCACAAATAGGGCAATGGAATTTAAGTTTTCTTGTTGACATAATGGCACAATTATATTCTTTCACTGTTAGTTTAGAACAATTTTTACAAATTTTCTTCGAACAAGAATCACAAAGGGCCAAATTCTTGAATTTTTTCCGACATAATGCACATAAAAATTTTGACATTTTTTCTGTCAAATTCACTAATATTTAAAATCTTAAAACAGCAAGATTTTCTGGGTTTTGAAGAGGAACTTCTTATTTTTCGATAATTGTATGTTTCTTTGGTCTTTTTATACTACTGGTCAAGATTTATTATTGTATAAAACTTATATAAATTCATAAAAATTGTAGAGTAAAATGTAAAACGTCAACTGTTATACCTGACGTATATGAATTTTGTATGTTGTTCCAATTTGTATCACTATAAAAAAATATCAGTATCGTCTACAAAACTGAATTTTCCCATCACAATTTATACTAAATAAATTAATGTAAATATTAAAAAATAAAGGTCCTAAAATTGTTCCTTGGGGAACATCGTATTTAAATAATTTTGAATACCTTTCTTCTTTATATCTATATCTATCTATTAGATAGTTTTTTATCAACTCTAATGGTATTCCTCTAAATCCAATATTTTCAAATTTTTTAATAAGTAAATTATGGCTAACAGTATTGAAAGCTTTTGCTAAATCCAGAAAAATACAAATACAAGGTTTTTTATTATATAATATATCATATATTTTTTCTGTTAAATAGCAAATAGCATGTAGCATTGACTTATTTTTTTGAAAATCAAATTGTATTTCAGAAATAAAATTTAATTAGACCATTAAACAAGTTACTCCTGATAAAAATCTACTTAAAGAAAAACTTGAATCGATGTGTATCACATTAAAAAAATACATTAAATGAAGACCAAGTGTTTACTTACATGGTGAGCAAGCTTGTCCTTTCCTCTTACTACATGTTGGTCCACTGAATCCAGCTGGACAGATGCAAGTATATCCTTCAGTTGTCAAGGCTTCTTGACACGCGCCTTGATTTTGACATTTGTTTTCAGTACAGGTTTCACAATTTGTTATTCCAGTGGTGTTGAGAGATTCGTGTAAAATATCTTGATAGGAGTAGCCAATCTTAAATTTGCTGATGCAACCTGTATGTAATAGCATTTATTTAAATAGTTTCAGCTTGTTCTAGGAATATTTTAAACATTTTTCTCCTTATTGAGGATGGCCCAACAACAATATCAATTTGTGTGGAAAAATATTTCTTCATCTAGTCTGGTGGGTAGGTATTGGATATTAAAAAATTTGATTTACTTATGGACGAGTTTTTAAATTCATCGATGTCTAAAGCACATTAATTACATTTAGTTTAAACCGTTTTTAAATACTGATGAAAGTTTGCTGAAATTAATTTTAGCGTTTTTAAATTAAATTAAATTAATAAAACAAATGATTTCCATCCAGAAAATAGATGATGACTTGTGGAACAAAATAGAAGAAACATGGAACGACTATAAATAATCCGCATCATGCTCAAACGCTGGTGGCATCCATGCCCAAGCGTTTGGAATTAATTATTAAAAAAAAATGGTGCTGCAATAAAATATTAATTTACTCATATTTTTATGATTTTCCTCTGTTTGCAATAAATTTTGAAACAAAATATACCAAATAATTATTTTTTACTGGATGAGAGTTAGAACTGGATGGATATATTTGCTTTTTGCAATGAATCTACTAACAAAACAGGCTAGACGAAATGGGCCATTTTTCTAAAAATGACATATTTTACCAGTTTATTTACCTAAGTGGCCATAAAGGTAAAAAAGCCAGATTTACCAAATTTTGTAAATGTGACAGAAAATGTTAACCGAAGTGTCCGGGATCTTTCATCCGCAACTGTACATTAAAAGACTACGAAAATCGTGAAAAACACTTTAAAGTTTACAAACGAAGTCAAGATCTGGGCAGTAGCACAGTCGCTTAAGATCGCTATAATTTCATTTTGACTCTCATATGCCTATGCTGACTTAAATAGTACCGTAATATATCGCTGATCGATTAGTTGGTCCAGATAATTTGAAACTCAAAGCTTATCTTTATATCCAAAGCAGTTATGTAATAACTTACCGACAAATCCGCTGTCTATCATAACTTCGGGAGAAATATTATTATAATCAGGAACTCCGCCCAAAAACAGAGGTTCGCTTAAGTCCAAGCCGAAGTATTTGCCTTCATTTTCACCAATAAATGGACCTTTTCCATCAACGAACATTATAACTAAAAAATATAAATAATTTCCCATTTAGACCTAGTCTTGATTAAATTTATGACTAAACATGGTAGATGACACTAAATATTATCCGATTTTAGGATGTAGGGCAACAATATAAATTTTGATACAGTGGCATGATAGTTTTATTTATCAAACCCACCTAGAGGTGATAACACGACTATAAATATTATAAAGACATCTTACCTCGCTTTTTATTCCTAACAACTTTAATCGTGTGCCACTCTCCTTCAGTTAAGGATTCGTTAGCCCTTACAGTAGTTGTAGGCGTTCCAGGTCCCAAATTAAACTTAAACTCAGGAACGCTATTATCCAGAGCAAGCGAGATAAAGTCGGCATCTTTTTCCTTCTCTCTGTTGCCGTTATACAAAATTAAACCATAGTCGTTTTCTGGCTTGAAGGAAATTTCAAAACTAAATTGCAAATAAGCATCTGGTAAAGTTGGCAGAGTGATGTAGCTGTTTGGTGCTTGAGTGAAGTAAGGAATGATACCAGTTACTACAAGGATAATTGGAATCTCCAAAGTACGTTTTTGACTGGTGGCTGAGCAAATGTAAGTCCCTGCATCAATTGCTCCTACAGAGTTCAGTTGGATTGTTTTCTGTAAACGAGGTCAAAAGGTTTCATTTTTATATTGCGATTTAGTGCCCTTGTTTATCTCTATACGAATGTCATAAGAAAAGTAATTAGATGGTTTGCCATTTAAATATTGGGTTACCAAGAAAAAACCTCTATTAAATCATTTGGACAGCATACTACGTTTTCGTCGGCAGTGAAAAAATTTCGGGCTAAATGCGAGGTTAGTAAACAAACTAAATTTTATCAGCAAAGTTATTATTTGGTCAGCAGGATTATAAAATTGATCAGCAACAAAATAATATCCATAAGCTACAATATTTATTTGTTTGCTCAGTTTTAGGTTTTTAGTTATAGATTTAAAGTATGTACTAACGTTTGATTATTCAATAACTGATTTGATTACCTACTCAGCTTGCCAAAATTTTATTAAATCTGACTTACGATTTGCCTCTTTATTACTTATATTACTGCAAATATATTTAATTAGCAATAGAAATAACTTTAGAGCTGCCTAATAAGATGGTATTTGCTGATCAATCTTGTTCTACTTGCTGGCCACAAGTGGCGGCTTAACTGACTATATTTGCTGTCAGGAAATATTTTAGAGCTGACCAAAACCTCAATATTATGCTGACCGTTTAAATGATATAATAATCAGGTAAATTTTGTTTGCGTGCAGATGATAATCTCAAAACCTATGCGATGAATCCCACCCCCCCCCCCCCCCCCCCCTATTGCTCTGAGCTCGTATTTGGTAACTTCAAGACGCTTAACACCTTGAGACGCCTAGCGCAAATAAGTAAAATTTAAATTAGCATGTGCTTATCGACATGTTTGAACATCTTTAAAACAGCGCTGACTATCGTTTTTCAATCCAGATATTTTCGAATTAAAAAGTACTTATGGTCACAAAGTTTAAGTAACTGGTTCTGATATAAAATTAGAAGAATCATTGTAGAAAAATACAATGTTAAATTTGTATAGCATCCTTACAAAGCAAAACGTTTACCATGTGGTAGTTGTTTTCAAACATCTTTTCCATATCTAAGTCTAAAGATAAGCACATGCTAATCGAAAATTAACGCCATTTGCGGTAATCGTCTCAAAGTGCTTTTGCGTTTTGAAGTTACAAAATACGGGTCTAGGATTCGCTGGTAAATAGACTGCATTTTTCCGAGCGCCATAGACAGGCTACACAATAGTAACGTAAGATAAAAAACGTTCTCAAAGTATGCCGTGGAATCAATCACGCATGTCTTGAATTATCACTCTTGTTAGGGTACGTGCACAATGGAGCTGTGATACTAGATTATAGCAGAGATGAGAGATGAAAGAGTAGAGTATAAGTGATGCTTGGGTGTGCACAATCGAGCTCTCAAAATATAGCATTGAGCATTGAGTAGTAGCTGTAAAAGTACGATTTCGATCAGAAAATATCACGTGCATCCTATAAATAAAAAAAGCGTGAAAAAAAGGTGAATTTCATCACCTATATCCACAAACATTCACGGTTAAACACTTCAGTAATTAATTTTTTCACATTCATTTCAGGTAAGGTAATGATGTTGTGACACATGTCAGCGCGCAGAGAATTGTCAGTTCTATTCTCCATATAACAAGCGAGTATAACAACGCATACTCGATGTACATAAAACTTCGTAGTGCACGCTTGTATTTAAATATACGACATATTTCTGTAAGCGCTGTTAAAAGCAATCTATCATCTCTTCTATAATCCAGTATCACAGCTCCGTAATGCACGTACCCTTAGGTAACATAGGGGTGAATGAAAAATAAAACTGTCAAGTTCTGAAGTACCTATTTACTTTTAAGAAAATTACATTGTTGTCATTGTCATTGTCACTGCATAATACAGAATTAAAAAAAAAAACAACAAAGAACCTCAAAATTATAAATTTAATCTAAATGGGGGACGTGTCCACTTTCTACTTCCAAACATGTTCTCATTCTTCTTTTTACAGCATCAAAAACATTGGTGAGCACTTGGGGGGAGTTGTTAATCTCCTGAAATTTATTTGTAATTCTAGCCCGTAGGTCTTCTAGATTTTCACAAGGGGTTTTGAAAAACGAGTTTTAATGTGTGGCCATAAACAAAAGTCGCACGGCGTGAAATCGTAGGACCGTGATGGCCACCTAACTGGAATTTTACGATTAATGATTCGGTCTTCGAAAAATACTCCCAAAAAATGTAAATTATCAAGAGTTACGTGAACTGGTGCGCCTTCCTGTTGGAATTAGCCTTGTCGAATCTCTTCATCGTCTAATTCGTTTACAAAATTTTCTAAAATTTCATTACGGTGTCGCGCCGAATTAGAGTCCCTTAAAAAAAAATCGGTTCAATTAACCTTCTTTTCGATACGGCCGCCCACACGCCAACTTTCTGTGAATGCAGAGGCTTCTCTATAAAGAAATGTAGATTTTCAGAACGCCACATCCTCATTTGTTGAGAATTTACAGAATGGCGTCCTGTGTTGAATAAACCCACTGGCCATCAACCCTTCTACCATTTCTAAAGTAACTTCCGATCATAAAAGCTTTTTGTTCTGCCGTGATTACCATATTAATTTAATTTTCTTAAAAATAAAATCAGAAATTGACAGTTCTATTTTTCATTCACCTATACCTTTTACCTATGTTACCTTTCAAGAGTAATAATTCAAGACATGCGTGATTTATTCCAAGGGATACTTTGAGGACGTTTTTTTTTATCTTACATTATATTACGATACATACAGTAAGTGTCTTTCACCGAGCGAGAAAATTTGTAGCAAAACGAGGCCCGCAGTGTCGAGTTTTGTAAATTTTCGAGATCGGTAAGTACTTACTGACTTAGTATTGTATACTATTTTTTGCACAATGATATTAATCTTTACGGAAAAAAAAACATGGAGCGGTCGTAACATTATAATGGGTTATGCAGAGTCATTACGTCTCTTGTTATGCAACGGTTCGTGGTAGTTGTTGTTACTGTCAGTTTAAATTTATCGATTCCAATTATTCAAGAAATTTTTGATACAGCTAGCGTAACAGAATGAATTCAAATGTTTAGATGTTTGGGGAAGAAAGTATTAATGAAACGGAAAATGTTGATATTAAAATCGGGGAAGGATGGAGAGCCGGATGTTCACAACCTTACTAAAATCATATGAAAGGTACAAAAGTGCATATCAAGTTTTTAGAAACTAGCTACACGAGAAAAACGTATTAGAGTCTAATAACATTAAAATATAAACAACCTTATGAAACATATCGAAAACTCTCAAATAACTAATGTTCCATGTATTACATTGTACAAATTTTACATTTAATTTGAATTTAAATCAATAAATTTCATATTATGTGTTCTCTTTTTATAGTTAATTTTTAGCTGCAGATATAGGCACAACTTCTCTTACTGCACTAGTGCGTAACTTGCACTTACAGACCTAGATACGGCTTGTGTACTTTGGTTGCTAGGAAAAATAACATTCGTTCAGTAAAATCAACTTAATGTTTCTGTCAATAATGACAGTAAGTGACAAAAAAAACATGTTTGTGCAAAAAATTGTTTAATCAGTTTCTCGTAAACTATTACCCCGGAATTCATTCAAATGGTTTAGTTGATTAGATAGATTTCGACAGGTTGTCATGTCATTGTTAATAGGTCGTCATTAAAACCGTATTTTATTATTTCTGCGATTTGCTTGGTTTGCAAATGATTTTTATATGTTACTAAAATGAAATAGTTCTTTTATTGTGGAGAATACATACTTAGATTGCCGTTTAACTAAATAATTCAATTTCAAAAGTGTGCTCTTTTCAAGGGGTTACAAAGGACGGTCAAATTATGGGCGAAAATGGAATGGTTCACTTGTGTGGTACACAGGTGGATTAAAGATGAAAGAGGGAACTGGAGCCGGGGTCTTTGGGCCAAGATGTAGATTTTCAAAGTCTCCGTCTCTAGGCAAAGCCCTCTCGACTGCCAAAAAAAAAATAGTGTAACTCTAATTGGGTGCCGGATTACGAAGGTGTGAAAGGCCGTGAAATTGTTGATCAACTTGCTAAAGAAGGAGCATCAGCTATGTTTTATGGACCTGAACCCTTCTGAGACATCACTAGAGGTCACATTATGGAAAACCTCGAGCAATGGGAAAAAGAACAGAAAATGGCCCAATGGAGGAACGCTCCAAGACAGGCAAAAAGAATGAGTTATCGATCTAGCTCCAAATAAATGAACTCAAACTGGTTACTTGCTTTCTCACGGGATACAGCCCTTGGAGGTATCACCTCAAGAAGATGGGAGAGACTGATTTATGAATACTGCAGATTCTGTATTGAAGCGGACGAAACAGCCGAACACTTGATTTCTGAATGTAGAGAAATAACTCGCCAAAAGCTGCAATATCTTAAGGGAGCTTCCCCGACATCCAATGATATATTAAAGTGCATCCGCAGAAATTAAACTAAATTTCACAAAAAGTTTAGGAATTGAAAGTTTAGGAATGTAAGGTGTTCACAAAATATCTAATTTGGTAGAAATGATGTAGAGCTGTCAGAGCCGAATGACCTCGTTCAATACAATAAATTGCCCTTTTCTTTATAAAATTGTCAAATAACTATCTTATTTTTATACTTGTGAAACTCTCAACTGCCAAATTACCCAGTCTTAGCAATAGTGAATATGGCCGATAGTTTCTAATAAACTAAGAACCTAATAAACGAATTGATGATTGGTTTCTTTGCTGGTGGACAGTCTGAGCCTTTTTAAGTATTATAGATATTACACGTAAATTGTGGCTTCTCTCTTATGATAAAAAGAATATGAGCTGTCAAAAACTACTACAAGTAAATTTTTTTAAAAAGTACTGGTGGATAGTGTAGACCTTATTGTCATATAGGTTGATAGGCCACTTCATTCTTGGTTAAAATAGACGTTATTTATATATAATTCTGATCGATATACACGCAGATACTTTTTAAAAATTTATTAATAAACCGTTATTTATAAAGCTTGAAAACTAATCTTCTAAAAAAAATTAAAGTTAAAAGTGTAAACGCTTCCTTTGAAGGATTATTGTGAACGTAAAGAAAATACTTACACTGTGTTCATTAACATACAACGGTAAACTGCCAGCCTGTTTACTCCAGAAGTAAGTTACTGGTTCTTCGAGCTCTGTATTGCATTCTAAAATAACCGAAGCTCTCCTCCGTGCTCTTTGAACTTGTAATGGAACTTCGTCTCTAACCGCCTCTTCTACAAAAAAATCCATATTATTTGCTACTTATTCTTATAGCGTTTTTTATTGGTCAAATCTGTCCTTTATTCCAAACCAACTATACATAGTTGATTTCATAAAATATGACAAAATTAATATAAAATGCAATTAAATTACCTCCAATGTTTGTAATATTAATCATAGAATAAAGAAAAATACATATTTTTAAAAAAGGGTTGTTTTCAGCTCTCTTTTAACCATTGTCAATTTTCTAACTGTCTCTGGAGATAGCGTGAATTAAAATGCAAATTATTAATAATGTATAAATGTTCTGAATGTTTAGATATCCCTTGGGTTTATAAATTAATAATTGATTCTAAATAAGGAAATAGAAGGTATATAGGTGGGCATAGTCGAGTTGAGTCCCGGGTCCAAAGTCTATAATCCTAATCCCATCTAAAATGTATGAATAACATGCAAGCGCTGAGGAAGGAACAAATCAAACCGGACTGAACTCGGCAATCCCGATATAGGTATATTCAGTGTACACAAATTCGCTCAATGGAAAATGCCGTAAATGATTAATGCAAACACAAGTTTTCCTGGAAATCAATCAAATATTATTTAAAACTATAATGGGATTCCTTTAAAGGTAAGCATTAATTTTTCCAGCAGATTATTTCTAATATTCACCTATTTAAAAACTTACTACATATTTAACACGAAATCATCAAATACAGTGTGTCCATGGATGGAGTTCTCAAGAGGAAAGAAATCTTTATTATTGATTTTACGAGGAAATGTCATTATTTATAAAAAAAATTCTGCTTGTCGAAAAAATGAGTTTACCATATAAAAATTTGAGATCAGACGTGCAGGGTGTTAATAGAGCATGAAATGCTTTAAGAGCGAAGTACCAATATTTATTATTTTAGACAAAATGTGTATAACAGTAAATTGTTTATAATCCAAAATAAAGCCTTAATACAATATTTGAAATCTGAATTATAATTCTTGTTCTTTATCTTTTTACAACTGAATTCATGAATATTCAAAATAAAAAGCTGAGCGTGCTGTGCTGTCGATAATATTGAACTGACAAACGTCTATGACAAATTTATTCCTAATGTAGAGAAACGTGTGAAGGTTGGAGGAGGATTATGTAGAATAACAATTTTTTTTACAATTGTACAAATTCTTGTCATTTTTATGGTTTAACAATAAGATTAACGAGCTGAACTGACTGTTTGAAAAAAATGTAAGTTGAGATAAATTTAAAACCTAGAATTCAGATTTCAAATTTTGTATTTAGGCTTTATTTTGGATTATAAACAACTTTGTTTTATAAACATTTCGACTAAAATAATAAATAATGGTACTTTTTTCTTAAAGCATTTATTTCCATGTTTTCTTAATTTATTAACACCCTGTACATCTGTTATAAAATTTTTGTTATGGTAAACTCACTTTTTCGACAAGCAGAATTTTTTTATAAAGAATGATTTTTCCTCGTAAAACCAAGAATACATTTGTTTCCTCTTGTTAATAATAATTGAGTCATTTTTTGTGTTGCCAATATTTATTCAAGATATTCATGCCCGAATATCCGCCTCTGGTTACATATTAAAAGTAAAGATAATCTTTACACAATCTATACACTTTACTGTCTTAATAACAAAATTATTCTGGATCGTTTCGGGTGCTTTAAAAAATCGAAAAAATATGTCCTCCATCTTAAAAGAGGGGGATTTCTGGCCCTCTATTATTTATTATAACATTTTTTTATTATTTTCATGGAAGCACTTCCCTGTCTAAGTCTTGTACCACAATTATTATTTACCCGTATGCTAAATGTTTCATTAGATAAAACATACTGAAAAATAATTTACCTTTTACATATAAATTAAAGTCTCTATAGTAATTTCCTCGTTGTCCGGTAGCTTCGCATCTATAAGCTCCAGCATTGTCTGACCTAACACTGTAGATTCGCAATCTTCCTGCTCTATTTTGAACATTATCAGCTAACCCTCCTCCAATTTTTGACCACGTGGGGATTACTCCACGCTCGTTTGATTGACAATTAAGATCAACAGTTGCTCCGGCTTGATATTCGTTCTCTTGAGGAGTAATTTGTAGAGCTGGTATTGGGGATGGAAGAGATTTTACCGATGGTCCTGGTCCTGTAAAAGTTTCAAGATAAGGTTCGAACCAAATGTTGGTTAGTAGGCTTTGTACCATCAAGCCTAAATGTTATTAAAAAAACTATACAGAGTATGTTTAACTGTTGGAAAACTGTTAGAAGTGAAATGCTTTCTACCATTCAAAGATATAAGATTATTAACTCATTATTGTGATAAACTTGAATTTAAATATAATTTACACTGCGGTCCGTAGTGTAGCCTTATTTTTTAAAATTTTAATAATAAAGCGGAGACAAGAAAGCGACAATACTATTGTCGCATTATTTCGGCCAATAAGTATTAAAATCTGTAGAAAAATAAATAAGACTTTATTTTATACAGAGGGCTGCTTGAAATTGCCCTACAATATTTACTAATGCTAATCCTACTTCCTACATCAGTTTTGTACATAAGCCAAAAATGGGAAAAATAATTTAATATACTTAAATGCCACGGGTGTTTTCCAAGTAAGAGTCTAAAATGCTGTAGGACATAGCCCCTTAAGAGATTTTTATAAGAAAATATTTTAGTAGAACAACCAGAAGCGCGCTAAATATGCATAAAAAATCCCTGCAGAGGTTTTTCCTTTTGAACGTAAGTAAATCGATGTAAATTTTCGGAGGTTGTAGAGGACCCGGAGCTTCAGAACTCTATTGAAACTAGTGAGGATCGGAAAATGGAAAGTAATACTGTTGAATTTTTTTAGGTCGAAAAATGCCATTTGCAAGAGCCCTCTTTTTGGTACCTAATAACTTGAAAACAAAACGTCGGATCGAAAGACGGATTCATAAGTGAAACTTTAAAATCTCAAATACTTTCTTACTGAAATACATTTACCTAAACCTAAAATCACTGGAAAATGGATTTGGGAAAAACTGGAAATTTCGACTTTTGACCCAAATATTTCACGGATTTTAATTTTTTGTGGGGTCAAAATGGTTCAAATTAAAATCCCATATGCGGAAAGAGCTCGTCGAAATACATGATATCCATATTTTTTAGTTTTTTCATTCTTTATAGGAAGGGAACAATCGCTGATTAAATTTCGATTTTTTACATCTTTTGCCACGACATCGGTACATTTGAATCACTCTGTATATTTTCCTATCTAATTTTTTCCCAATTTTCCAACACTATCTTTTAAAGGGATAATCACACTTTAAAATGAATACCGAATAGATAATCCAGAAGCGTATTTAAGGGGTAAAAAATAAATTTTCTTGATTTCTTCCGACAAATCCTATTTTTCACCGACATTATTCCATACTATTTTCCATATTTAATGATTCTTTTTAGATTTATTTTATCCATTTATTATCTAAGAAAACCTTCCACTAATTTAAATCGCTTATTTTTTTCGTTAAAGTTATAAATGAATAGGTTTATCGAATCGGATACATGCAGAATGCGAAAATTTTTGAACCTCTGGATTTTCGAAGATTGCCATGAAAACAAAGAATTGCAGTTTATTTACTTGACATTATTAAGATATGATGTGTCAAAATTTGGCAAAAATGTCGGTTTGTAGAGTTGCCCAGATAAATATTAGATGTTGCACAGAACAGGCATTTAGTGTATGTAACTGACTGATTGTTTTTGAAGGTCAGAAAACTGTACGCACTGCTTGTAGGAGCAGCCCTTTTGTTGCAAAACTGAAAGGTTCCTGGGCCGATTTCGGCTTGAAGTATTCATGAATAAGATATTTGGAACCTCCTACTTTAAGTGCAGGGATATTTCACTGGATGAGTTACGCATTAAATGCCATTTTTATTGATTTTTCGATGACCCTACAACACTGGAATTCGTCGTGTGCTCATGATGAGTCATAAATTCACTTTTGACGACACACCAATGGGATCACGTTTCACAAATTTCGAAATTCGCGCGAAAATTTGCAGTAAAAAATCCTCTTTTTTTTGTTAATAAAGACTAAAACAAATGGATAACAGCAACTGCCAAAAACATTTAATTTATGTAGCGAATATAAAAAAGAACATTTCAGATTTATTTGGGTTATATGTATATTCCCTATTGTTACTGGTACTGGTGTAATATACAGGGCGCTGCAAACTTTAGGAAAAGGCAACATTGTTACACCCTGTATATTATACAATACTCATTTTTTTCAATTAATACTAGTATACTCACATTCCTGAAAAAGGAACCTACAACCTAAAAAAAATTACATTCGGATTAAGAGTTTACAAGAAAACGAATACCAAAATTGTGTATGGTACGTCAATTATTTGAACCAGCGGATTTTAGATCAACTGGAAATCACCCCTTACATCAGAACTGCTGTATATTTAAATTCGATTTATTTTAATTTAGAATTTGAACCATATGTATCAAGACTAATGTAATACAATTTATTGCAAAATTATTGCTGATATGTATAATATACTGTTAATTTTCACACGAGGTGCTGGCTGAGTGAAAAGTTCAGGTTTTCAAGAAACAGAATAAAGAAGTCAATCAATATTAGATAAAAGGATCGTAGTAGAATAACAGAACATTCACAAACGTTAGTCGTTACTAACACATGAAGCACATTTAGGGTAATGTTTGTACAACATAATACGTATCAAATATAACGTTCTGTGGTATTTTTATTTAGATACCTATTTCATGCATGCATTCACATGTAAAAGCTGGTACCAATCCTGTTAATTATTGTACCCACAGAACGGTATATTTCATACTAAATAAACATAGATAGGAATGCGCCCTCAACCAAAACAATCCGAAGAACAGTCGACGACACTGAGGAGGTAGGTAGGTCAGAAGACAGCGAGAGGAAGCGTCTAAAGGTCGGGCAGTTATACGATATTTTTTGGCAGGCAATCGCACAGTTTGGTAAATCGCAACATTATTTGTTGTATGAATCATTATCATTTATTTTTGTGGTTAGCGATCAACGTCTTAGAAATATCCATAAAGGATATTATCAAGTGACAATTCTAAAAATGAGCGAGGTAAGGCGGCCAAGTAACAATGTAAAATAGTAAAAATAATAAAAGCGCTTACCTTGCACACAATTTAAAAATTAATGATTTATACACGGCATAAAATTACATCATTAAGAAGCCCTCTGTGCTGGTTTTGGATATATTGTGAAATCGTATACATATCTATGGCTAGGGGTTTGTTGAAACCAAAGGTTTTCATAGTGCGTACAATTATTTGTCTTCGTGTAAAAAACAATAAACAAAGACTGGCTGACTAAAACAAGATTAATGTAAACAAGATTTTTTCTTCTTTATTACATTAGGTAGTTTTAATTTAATAATATAGAAATTTTAAGTGAACTAATCGGCTTTTTGCGTAAGCCGCATCTAGAGTCAAAATTTGACAAGTAAAGGTATCTAATTGTACCTACAAACCTTAGATTTGACAATTTCGCATAAAACGCTTTAACGCAAAAAAATTACCTAGCTATAGGTCATCATTGTATTCTTTCCAATTTTTAAACGTTTGCAAAAGTTAAAATCAATTCCAAAACGTTAAAAAGCTATCCCGTTAATCGCGATAATATCTTCAATCGTCAATACCACAGGCTAAAGCATATAACTGAGGATTAATAAAATATACCAATATATCATTATTTTTCTCCGTTGCACCTGCTACCGTCCGGTCCGTTTATTAATGGCTTAAAGTAAACAGTAAGTTGTCAAGGTGTAGTATTTGTAGGTAGCGTTTTAATATGTATTATAGTGAAATTTTTTAAGCGATTTTTGGTTTTTCTTAAAATAGCTTTATCCATAAAGTTTCAAAATGAAAAATGGATTCTTTCATGCAGAATTGTCTTTTCCTAGATAAGATGGCCAATTTTTGCCGGGAGAAAGTCGAAGAACTTATTGTAGGAAGTGTCTGATGAGGAGCGGTAGATTCAACAGATAAATTTAGTGAAAGATCAGTAAGTTTTAGCCCGAACATCGGGATTGCCGCTTGCCTGATTGTATGTTCGGGAGCCTGGTGCAAGAAAGACTGCTCCGAACGTAGGCGGATACCCCACCATGAAGACAAAAAGATCGGAGAAGCTCAAACCTGAGCAAGCCGGGAAACAGAAGATAATTAGTTGAGGATCTGGGAGTGGTTTGGGGTTCGATCAAAAATGCATGTGGGGTTTGCATAAGTGGAGGTAGTGGTGGATAGAGTCCAGATTGAAATTGAGTCCGCAGATGCTGGCAACGGTTATTATACTTTTGAAATTCTCTGATGGTGGGTCCTTCTCGGCATCCCACGCCCGGAAATCCGAATTTAAGGCTAGTAGGCTAGTTTACCTCCGGAATTTTTCACCCCTGGAATCGCCGTCATCAAATCAAACTTTTTTTTTGAAAAGATGGATAATTAGAAGTGGAAACAGAACCTAATGCTAGTTACGAGTTTGAATGAATGGAGTCGTCTCCTCTTGCTACGGGCAATGGCATTAACTGGGTTGTGATTGCGGTAGGAATAAGTCTATAAACAGACATTCGACTGGCAAATGCGTAGCGTCGCAGTCAATGGATTTTAATATATCTTACTCCACGTATAAATTACCTACCAATACCCCAAAAAATCTTAAAATAAGCAATTTTTCTGTTTTTGGCTTCTAAATATTATGCCTAATATTTTTTAAAGTTTGTAAGCTACAATTCATGCAAATTTAAATGAAATTATAAGATATCTTATAATTCCTTCGCATATTGATAGTATTTGATGGATATTGTATGCAATAATTCGAACTGTTTTTTAATCATATATATCTATCTATCTACATCTATTAATTGACCCTTGGATGGCTTACACGGTTCGGGTAGTATATCCGTGAAAATTTCGGATTGTCGGGTATGTACTCTAGCAGATTTTAAACATAAACGATAACAATAAATGACAAAACGTCAATTTTTAGGGCATGGAACTATTAAGCTTATGAGGTTTCCCGCCTCTGCTGGAGTCTACTGCGCATGATCTTTTCTGTCAGCTGCACTTCCGCACTACGCGCCTCCTACAACAAACATGGCCTTCGTATGTTTACCACGTGCGGATGGGTAAAAATGCAGCATGGACAGGGATTATAGACCTCACTGCTCACCCCCCTTAGATTTAGTAAAAGCCTATACAAGAAGTCGCGAAGTTTCCCGTTATATTCCGTCATGAAATACTCTTCATGCCGCCATTAGATGCTCAAACTCGAAGTGAAACTCTGTAGTCGACGGAGAAATATTAACGAGAGGGAAGGCGACACGAAAACTTTTTTAATCATGAATTAGTTAACTTTTACAAAGTTTATGACAATAGTTAATGCATTACCCCAGAGTATTAATTTTTAATGACAGATATACCATGTACGAATCTTTATTTATTAGAGATCTAAGGGCTTTAGTCGGAATGCAACCATTTCCCTAATTTGGGCTGGAATTAAACATATTATTTCTGCAATTTGCTCATTTTCGAAATGTCGTACCGTAATGGTCCATTTAGTTAGATATCCCAATTACTCAAAACAATACATACTGTTGTTTCACAAACTTGGGAAAAAATAAAAATTAATTTATAGTTAGACCAGAGCTAGTTGTCTTCTTTTGCAGATGGAAAAAATTCTTAGCAGCCAAAATAGAAAAAATTTTAAAATGACATTCGATAGTGAATTGGCCGCGTTAAAGTCAATATCAAATCAAATATCAAATCTTACATCGATGTACCAAACTGTCGATTATTTCGTATAACCTCCAGGCTAAAACCATTGCCTAATTATTTAACAAACCCCGTGGTGTCCTGGTAACTTCGCAATTTAACTCGTCCGAGTTGTCTTGGCAGTCGTTGGTTCCATCGCAGATCAATCGCTGTGAGATACAGTTACCGTTGTCACAACGCCACCAGCCTTCGGGACACTCTTTACGAGCCACTGATTGACCATGCAAGATACGGAGGATGCAGATATTAGAGACATATAGGACCATTTAGACCAATTACATTTGTTTCTCTTGTACCAATTAATTTTGATATAATTCCGATTTTAAAAATCAATCTTATGCGTAGATTGTGAAGTATAACGGTTTCAGAAAGCATAATTAAAAATATAAAATCTGTAAAATTGATCCTACGTCGAAGCAACTTTTCTGAGCTTAAAAATGCGAAATTATATACTGAAAAATAGAAAACTTCGGTAAAAGATTTATTTTAGTATAGAGAGAACTAAAACACACTACAATATTACTTTATGTTTATTCTTTATTTATTTAAAAAAAAAACTGCACGGTTTATTACACATCATTATTTTAGTATCTTACAAAGACATAATCGCTCTAGTTTTAGAAAAAAAACTAATTGATTTTACGATTTTATGACATATTAAACTTGTATAGAAGTATTTTATTCATTGTTCCAAAAATATTTTTAATACATAATATGTGTGCTGAATGCATCTTTACCACATTTATATAATCGCAAGTCTCTCATATAGCGGTAAATACATATCTACCACCCTTAAATTTTATAATATATACTCCTCAACACAAGCAAATATAATATACAAATTATTACTAATTTTGTTTAGTATTCATCTCTTTATCCATACTACCCATTATTCACGTTGTCGAATTTTTCTGTTCCCATAATTTTTCCTTTTTTGTTTAAAAAGTTCTGGTTTAAAAAGTATTATTTTCTGCTCTACCATAATTTGTAAAGCTATGATTCGCTGTCATTTTATTTCTTTTCACAATTTATTAAGTTACGACGCTTCTTGAAAACAAGAGGAACAATATAATATTAGGGTATAATATGGGTATTGATGTTGGCATTATTAAAACATTTTTAGTTTTTAAAAAGAATTTATATTTTTATTTCGAAATCTTAATGGCAATCATTTATATGCATAAAGTAGCTCAAAAATTTTAAACTTTAAGTAGATTAGAAAATTAAAATAAATGCATCTTTAAAAATGAAGCTTCGTCTTTAAATTTTTTTTTTCAATTTCAATATGTGTATAGTAAGAATCAAGCCAGAAAAAGTCACGAGCGTCCTAGGAATGAAGACATCACGCGTGTTTTGTCTCGTTTTAGAATTAAGATAGCAATATTCTAAAACGCGACAGAGCATGCGTGATATCTTCATTTCTATGACGCTCGTGGCTCGTTCTTGCTGGATTCTTACTTACGTGGTTACTGTAAAACTAATGTAGATAAGCTTCCAATTTATGCAGACGGAGAGACCCCTAACCTAGATAATTTTAAAACATGCTTTTTGAACCGATAATAACAGTGCTGTTTGAATTTTGGTTTCAAGTTGAAGTTAACAGCAGCGCTTGTCATTTCTATTAGAACTGTTTTAAAATTTACATCACAGATGCCCCGAAAAAATCGACGGACCAATACCTCAACCTAAATTTACGAAAAAAAAAGTTTTCATAAAACCAAAACATAGAACTAAAATTCAGCAGGCTGTTTTCACAGCACCGTTGAGTGGCTGGAGCATCATTAAGAAATATGCAAACCTGCTTAAAAAAAATAAACAAATATGCTGTGATTGGTCTAAAATCAGTGCTTGGATATTTCACGATGGTGTTGCAAGCAATGTTGGTGTTTAAATACACAGGTATTAAAAGTTTACAAATAAAATGCCTAGAACCTCTTAGACTCGTTTAACTCAATATCTAAATAAACACTAAGGCAAAAAATGTATTTGTTTTGTTTTAATAATCAAGACAAAATAAATATCCTAAAATATGTCTTTAATATAAATAAAAATTTAAAACATGAGCTAAAGGTTCTAAACATTAGATAAACGTTAAAACGCTTAAGAAATCTAATTAAGTAAGTCAAGTATTTTTTAAGTTTGGTCCAAAATAGAAAAAAAAATGCTTTATTTGATTATGTCCTCATTATAAAAACTGACTTAACTTAGTTAAAAATTTTAGTGATGGGATCATCCGGATGAAAAATAATCGGCCATCCGATTATCAAAATATTCGGAACATTCCGATCATTAACGCAGATATTCGGATAGTAAATAATCGGTAAAAGCTCGGCTCTCGACGACTGTCCGGAACGGCGAGAAGTCGGGGATCGTTACGATTAAATATTACATGCTCGAAGCTCGAACTTGAAATTTGTGTTTTGGCGGGGAGTGGATTGCGGAGCAGTGTTGCCAATTTTTTTTTAATTTTCTGATATTATTTTTACAATAATTAATGTTATACTACTATAAATCATTTTTTACTATCAAACCATAGCAACACAATAATAAACGGTCAAACCATAACAATACAATAATAAACAGAAACGCTGTTTTTGATTTAATTTCAAAGACTGAATACGGAATGACTGAAAGTTCGCGGTTCTTCCCGGAAACCCGATACTGACGGACGGAGCCTAATAGATGATGCCAATCGGAGGACAATTTTATTATTAATCTTTTTATTCTCGCGTTTAAAGTTAATTTGTTTGCTTTGCAAAAAAAAAGAGCAGAGAGAGCAGGAAAAAATCTATTCCCCTAACATAATTTTAAAGAAAGAAACCATTTTAAGGCACCATAATGTTGTTGCTTCGTTGTAATCACTGATCCCCTTTGTAAAGAACAATATTTCATTTATGTGCTAATAAATCGGCAACACGGCAACATCGTGTCGCCAATGTCGCCATCTCAGATGCGATTATTATTCGGATGATCATCCGATTATTAAAATCCTCGGAGGCCGAGTTTCCGATTATTGAAATCATTCGATTATTCCCAACACTAAAAAATTTATTTATTTATTAGTCCAAGTGCCTATCTTAAAAAATGATTCCCAACAACTAACAACAAACATTTAGTACTTTTAAACACTAAATAATAATTAAAGTTATTGCTTACCTACTACTCGAAGATCAACATAATCGGAAACAGTACCAGTGGGAGTTACAATTTCGCAATAGTACCGTCCTTCGTTGTCACTTCTTAAGTCGATGAACTGTAAGATAGGTCCATTTAGCCTGGCATTATTGGGCAACTGATCATTCTCTCTTATCCATCTAACTCCATATTGTTCGCTACCCGCGCCTGGACGGCAACGCAAGGACACAGTTGTTCCAGGACCCGATGTGACGAGATGGTCGTCGGCTTCTATGGTGGGTTGGTTGCTATCAGGGTTTTGGTCTAGAGCAAAAGTAAATATAAACCTTTTGAAAGTATGGTTATTTGACATTTTGATCTAGAGATTTATAAAAGTTTAAAAAATGTTTTGAACATGTTTAAATTGTGCCTCATTCAAAACTTGATTTTACACTGTTCTTTCTGCGGATTTTCTCGTTTTCTAAATTAATTTTATTATTGTACTAAAACTTATTGCCAACAGTAAAACCAGTGCAAATTTAAGTATTTTTTTATCATAAACTGAAGATAAAATATAAGTTAATTTATACTATATAACTTCGCGTCTTATTTTTATGTCCGTAAATTTATACTGCAACTGTTAAAACTTACCGATTAAATTAAATCTAAAGCGACGTTACAAAAAAATTATTTGCTACTTAGAAACTGCTCTGTTCGTGCTATTTCTACAAGAACATTATAATGTAGATATGGATTTAGATCTTTGAAATAAGGAGTATAATTTTAATATGAATTCCGTTTATGGAATTTTATGTGTGACTTTATATTTTAAAATTTCAAATGTTTATATTTTTAATTATTAAGAGAAAAAGGAGCAATGCTCTTATGGATAAACACTAGAATCACAAAAGCCACTAAAGCGGTTATTGCAATATAAAAATGTTTTTTTTTTCATCGCCCAAATAACGTATTCCCTAAAGAGATCAATGTAATTTATTGTAACCTACATGAAACAACCACTTCAGAGACTGAATCAGCTTCTCCTGCAGCGTTTCTGGCGATACATTGGTACATTCCAGCGTCACTATGATGAATGTTGCTAAACCTGATGTAACCGTCATGAGTGTACACTGACGCTGGCATGGTTCGGTTAACTGGCAACCACTGAATGTCAATTGGGTGGTCACCCGTGGCGGAACATTGAATATAGGCATTTTGTCCTGGTTCAACAATTTGTCTACTTGGGTTTAGAGTGATATGAGGTGGTGCTAAAAGGAAAGAAAATAGATTATTGTTAAATTAACGGATGTTTTTAAATAATATACATAATAATATGTAGCTGTAAGGTTTAGTTTGTTCATCATCTTTATTGTAATGTGCGCGACATTTTAAATTTCTGATAGGATGCATTAATTTAGTTGGCCAAACAGCGAAACTATCTACATGCAAATTTCTTTTGGATTTATTTGAAATTAAACTATGGAAATAATATTAGTGTGATTACAACATTAAATAAACGTTTAAACATTAACTACATCTAGGTTAGTTGCCTAGTTTCTTGTAAACAATGTCTACTGAGGTCTAACAACGAATCTATTAATTCTATTTTTTCTAGACATACAACAACTGGACTAAATAATAATAATAATGCATGGCTCTTTAAAATACCCAAGAAACAATACAAAAATAATTGCAAATCATTAGTAAACGTAAAAAAATGGACCGACGAAAACATACAGTACCTCTATGTGCACATATGTCTTCCTCGGCTGATTGAAACAAAGAAAACTTACATTATTTTACTGGTGAAGAAGCAAGACAGGCCTAATGTTTTTAGAAGAAAAAAGCAAACCAATTATAAAACGTGATAATACATTTTATAATGTGCCAGTTATCTATTCCAATCAGAAACAACTAGTTTTTCATTATGCTAAAAATATGCCTCCCGGTTGGCTTTGAAATCATTTTAATTCGACGAATATAAGTTTTTTCTTATATTATCTATTAGTATTTTTAGATCTGGGTTCTGACTGGATTAAAAATGAAATGGGCTTACGATTCACACATATTTTATAGGAAATTGTTTTATAAAATGTGAATTAAGCTCATGTTTCCTCTATATAAAAATATTCTATGGGACCTTAAATTACAATTATTTTCAAGATGTTACAAGATCTAAAAACATCATCATACAAAAAACCTTACACTGTCAAATATAAAAAAATTATAAACATATTAGGTGTCTTTACTTAAAAAGAAAACAAGCATAAGTAGTGATTCTTACGTTTATTTTTTTTAATAATATAGGCAATATACTTACTAACAACCTTCAAGCGACTTCTGATTGTAAACAAAATATTCCTGTTTGGTAGTGAGTAGCTGACGCAGTCATAGTCTCCTGCGGCTGATGGTTGAACTTGATCAATGTAGAGTGTTCCTTCCCTAATGTAAGCACCTTCGGGAAGCGAGAGGTTGTCTGGGCGTATCCAATCAACATAGTGCTGAATATCTTCTATACATAAAGTATAAGGAATAAGTTACATTTTCTTAAAAGCATAAAATTCTAATAGTTTGACAAAAATTATAGATCAGCTTTTTCAGTGTAATATCGGAATGCTTACCCCCTGGCTTTCGTCGTTTTTTTTTTTAATTTTTTTTAACTTACCGGAACTAGTAATTCTGCATCTAAGTTCGGCCCTAGCACCAACTATGGCGTTAAATTCTTCAACAGTTGGAGCAGTTCCTTGATCACCACCTAGAAAATAATTTACTGTAATTCAGTATGATGATAGTCAATTAGTCTAAATACCTAACATTATAATTAAAATAATAATAGATGCGGTGTGTATCATGTCATTAGTATTATGTCTTAGATCAGCATCCTCGCTGAATAGTAACAACTACGAAATTACAGAGCCTAATATAATACTTTACGTCATCAGTCAATTTTACATAAATATTGATAGCTGCATGGCGGCGATACAAATTAAGTAAGTGAGCTAAATATTATAGTTATTATACCATTTCGCCTACTGATCTAAGAATCGAATGATTTGCTCAAAATAAGCATTTAAAAATACTTTTGAGCATCGAATGATCCTCGTAAAACTTTAATTTATTTTAAATCTAATAAGCAAATCTTAAGGGGGAATGTTTTATATTCTATTCTGCCTTTTATCTGTGTGTTTATTGTTTAATGTTTTTCTTTTATAACTGTTCCGATAATTTCTAAATATTGAAGACCCAGCCTGTGGGGCCAGTCACATGACACAAACATACTTTGCTTGTACGTAGGACTGTTTTATTAAAGCTTTTATTATTAAGTAACAGAGCTGGGCAGTAGTTAACTACAAAAAGAGTTAACTAGGTAGTTAACTACTTTTTCTGTAAAAGTAGTTGTATTCTTACTACTTTTTCCCCTAGTAGTTATACTTGAAAAGTAGTTATCTAGTCAGTGCTAACTAGTTACGGTATTTTAACTACTTTTGTGTAATTTAACTATGATAATAATAATAGGTTTATTCAATAATTTATGATATATGTACAGTTGAAATATAATGTAGTTTCTTGAATAAGCCAAATAACAATACTTGACTCACGAAGTAAATATATTTGTTGTGAGTTGACTTAAAAATAATATTCATCCAAGGTTATACAATTTATGTACAATAATAACGATAAATAAATAAGACATAACTAGATTATTCACAACCATGAATTTAAATCACAATATATTACAGCAATATACCCAGTCGGCGTTTATTAATTATTCTACAGTAATTTATTCATCCTTTATTTAAGTATTTATAAATTATTTAGCACATTATCATTATGTAATATTTGTCTTGGATTTGATAATATCCAATTTTTAATTTCATTTTTAGATTTATTTAAAGATTAAATTATGTATTTTAATTGATTGTGGTAATATATCAAAAACATATGGCCTATTTATAAAATTTTTGTGACCAATTGATTTTTTAACTCTGTTTTTATAGGTTGTTGTATTTTTATTACGAGTGTTATGTATGTGATTATTACAGTTAATTTTGTTTTTATTTTTGAAAATATATATTAACATGTTACAAGAAAAAAGTTGTCTGATATCCATTCTTTTTGCTTTCTTCATATAACAAGTCAGAAGAATATAAATAATCTATTCTCTAATTAATTTTTAAAATATATTTTTGAATGTAGTTTCTATGTTATGTAGATAATTTCTATTGATACCTCCCCAGTCCAGTATTCCATAATTTAAATGTGTCTGTATACTAATGAATTATATAATATTTCGAGTTGTTCAAAATTTAAAAATTGTTTCAGGTGTTTAAATTTTGGTATAAGTATTCTTAAGTTTTTGGTAATATATTCGCTATGAAATTCCATTTTAAATTTTTATCAATAATTATTCCAAGATATTTAATTTTTTCAGCTTCTTCTATACTGATATCATTAAATTTCAGTTTACCAATTGAGGAGCCCCATTCAATAAGGGGACATGCGCGCAGCCCGGCCCGGCGGACCCAACCCAACCCTGAATATATGTGCAATCCAACCTTTATGCGTCGCGTTTTAGAAACAATTAAAAAACAATACCTTAACGTTGATTCTCAGCAAACTTCCAGCGGGAAAGTTGTTCCTTATAGTCTAAAGAACAATCGTGCGAAGGCACAAGATATTTTAACAAAAAATAAACAAATTAGAGCACGTTGAATCCAGCGTTGCGCGCCGCGTGTATATACATTTCGATGTGTGCGTAGTAATGTTTGAACATTACAGAAGATAATTTGACGTTTAAAATATACACAATGATTATACAAAAGTGTTACAAGAATAAAAATTGTTTTATTAAAAGTATAGTATCAAATATAAATTTTTGTTACCACAAAGCATTTTAATACAAAGGATTTTTTAATATGAAACATTATAGCATTAATTTTTAAAACGTAGGAAAAGCATGCATCATAATCATTTCAGTTTTTTGGGCTTACTGCCTTTAACAGCTGTGTTTTGAAAAAGGTTTTCCTAAAATTTGCAACCTTCAGGACTAAGATATTTAACCAAGTTTCCAAATCATTCAGTTTTTCGCGAGAAATTCCGACATCTTTAGCAAGCGACGATTATTCTAAATTGTAAAAAGTGGTGAAAATTAATTATTTTGCACATAGCCACATTGACATCTGTTCCAGTTATAATGAAATCATGCAACTATTATTCTCGAGAAAGTAATCACTTTTGAAAATGTAGAAAAATCGGCGCTTGCTAAAGATGTCGGAATTTCTCGCGAACAACTGAATGATTTGAAAACTTTGGTTAAATATCTTAGTCCTGAAGGTTGCAAATTGTATGAAAACCTTTTTCAAAACACAGCTTTTACAGGCAGTAAATCCAAAAAAGTGAAATGATTATGATGCATGCTTTTCCTACGTTTTAAACATGAATGCTATAATGTTTCATATTAAAAAATCCTTTGTATTAAAATGCTTTATTGTGTTAACAAAAATTTATATTCGATAATATAATTTTAATAAAACAATTTTTATTCTTGTAACACTTTTTTACATTTATTGTGTCATCTTTTAAACGTCAAATTATCTTCTGTAATGTTCAAACTACTACTACGCACGCATCGAAATATACGCGCGGCACGCAACGCTGGATTAAACCTGCTCTAATTTGTTTATTTTTTGTCAAAATATCTCGTGCCTTCGCACGATTGTTCTTTAGACTATAAGGAACAACTTTCTCGCTGGAAGTTTGCTGAGAATCAACGCTAAGGTATTGTTTTTTCATTGTTTCTAAAATTCTACGCACAAAGGTTGGATTTACATACATTCAGGGTTGGGTAGGGTCCGGTCGGGCCGGGCCGAGCGCATGTCCCCATAGGCTACTTTCACACGGACGGTTTTCTGTCGTGGTCGTGTACGGCAACGATATCGTATAGCATTGTTTTAAATGAAAGCTTTCACACCACACGATTTTAATCGGAACCGTACACGTGTAAATACAAGCACAGTTTTTTTTTCCACGACACGATCGCTGCACGGCCACGACAGAAAACCGTCCGTGTGAAAGAAGCCTTATTGACTGGAGATCCTCAATTTTTGGCGAATTATTTATATACTATGAAGTAAATGGTATATGTATATGTACTTTGTTTTATTTTATAATTTATAGTTAATAAGTTATTATCAAACCAGCTGCATATTTTTAAAAAATCTTATTCAATTGTGGTTTTTAAAACATTCCAATTTTTTTCTTCATAAAAAACTACAGTATCATCTGCAAAACTATGTCAACAGAGTCGAGTGATTTTTCTTGCCAATTTAGGTTAAATATATCATTTAAATATGTTAAATAATAATGGTCCTAAGACAGTGCCTTGAGGAACCCCGTAATCAGACGTTGTAGGTCAACTAATATTTTCTCCAATTTTTACATGGTGTATTCTATTATTACTTTTAAAAATATTTAACTACTTCCATATATTACGTCATTACATTACGTGTACGTCGACGCGTGCCCAAAATCTCGTTAGAAAAAGTTCTCCGACATTTTTGGTCTGACGTTTCCAGTCCAGTAAGCGATAAGCAAACCTAATATATAATTTGCAGGTTTTTAAAGTTTTCAAAAAATTAAAATTTTTTATTTTTTTAAATACCTCCTATTCCTATTACCTAATATGTTTTAGATTTGTACCAAAAAGGAACTGTGTTAATAATTCATGTTTAAATTTAAGTCACTCGACAGTTAACTTTAAAATAAAGTTTAGATATTAAAAAGTTTTTTTACTTTATTTTGAATGTTTTTATTTAAGTAATGTTATAGGTTCAAGTCCCCCTTTTTTAGTCATTTCTGTAAGTAAGTATAGCTACGGCACTGGTTTTTTGAGCCACAACGGTACATGTTTAGTTTGGTTTGTAGTTAAAAAGTCGTTAAATATTAGTAGTCTAACCACTTTTTTGAAGAAGTAGTTTAACTACTAAGTAGTTAAACTACTTTTTTGATAAAGTAGTTAGTAGTTTGTTATACTCTACTACTTTTTTCAAGTAGTTTGCCCAGCTCTATTAACTAATAATTATAATAACTAATTTTTTGATTACTATTATTTTCCATAACATATTTTTAATGTTATTTTATGCTTTACTAAAAAATAGTATGCAGCAAATTACAAGTCTTCCGTCGGCGTCAGCAGCCGATACAAAGTGGCGAAACAGTATTTACCGATTTGATTATTATTTGTGCGATTTCTAGTCAGTAGGTATATGTACTTTATGTTAGATAGATAGATAAATTTTGGGATGGCAATTAAGCCTTTATTCACTACGACCTTTGCAGATCTATTGTGATTTTCCTTATTTTATATAGCTGGCTCCATCTCTGCCTTTTTGATTAGCTTTCTGCACTAGAGTATTCAAGGCCCAGTATTCACTTTATGTTAACGAAATACATTATTTCATTCTACTCACTTGGATACTTAAAGAAATATCAAATGCATTTGAATTCTTGCCAAAATCTAATATGTACTTTATTAATTTGCACTGACTTACTTAATTTAAATTGCCAATTACCATAGACCAATCGCATACATACCATTTACAACGCCAGATCGGTCTAATTTGACAACCAAACGTTTTTAAACTGAAATGTAAGAATAAAACAACTAAGTTTCATATTATGGACTTTCATCCTCCGGATGAGACCGATCTAGCGTTGGAGAATCTGGCTGTAATGTTCAATGAAAACCTTAACTAAGTTGGTAACTTTAGTAAAATATTAAAATGCAGAGCAGATAATTAGCAATCGTTTTAGGTCTTTTATAACCTCAACATGGTCACCGCATATAAAAAATATTTTACAGTAATTAATAGATAATAACTAGGTAACACAAAATTTGTTTTTTAATGGACTATTAACTTAATAGCGACCGGTCATTAAAAACGGAACAAACCAATGAAGAAATACCGCATAACGGTAATCTGAAATTGAGCAAACTGAAGAAAAATATTTGCTCCTGGATATTTCACAGCTTTAAAGAGCAATCATTAATTAACAATTAATCATCCTCTAGCTTACTAGTTAACTAAACATTATAAATGCCGTTATTTGTGAGCATGAACCTGATGAAAATGTTATTTATGAATTAATTATTATGAATTTCTCCATATATATACACAATTCTTTAATATATTATAAAATTAATAATGAGAATCATTACATCTAAAACAACACTAACCGGCACGAAAAACGGACACCTTAAAACTGGCCAATTTTAAAAAACGTAATACGAATTTAAATGATTATTTATTTAAGCAAATTGTAGATAAATTATTCGACTACCCTTATTTAAATATAAAAGGAAAAAACCGAATATGTCATAATATATGAGGGAAAAACAGAATGTTGTTTTTTTTTTCTTAAGTTTGAAACATTCTGTACAATCATCTGACATAGTAAAAAATTCAACAACAAGGTACATCCTTTCTTCATCATTTACTTTTTTTAATTCATCTTGATAGCTTTATTTTTGTTGGACATGCTCGTTTTATAAAACACTAATATAATTAATAATAATTCTAGGCGAGCCAATGTTTTTAATCTGAATCAACACATCTATGGTATTAATAAATATAACATACCGGAATGAAATATTAGCAGACTATGTTGTTTCCCGTTCTAGTTCGTCCATGTTCCCTACGTACAGTTCGTATGAGGTAATTTTCTCCTAACTCATGATCACGCGCGATAATCAGGTAATACTTAAATGATGCTAACATCCCACAGATGAGGTAGCCATCGCACAGCTCCGATTTGAACCCTATCTAGCACGTATATATATATATATATATATTATATATATATATATATATATATATATATATATATATATATATATATATATATATATATATATATATATATATATATATATATATACTATATTATATATATACTCAACATAATAATTCGAAGCCTAATACCACCCGCTTTTAGAAGGTTGAGTAAATTGCAAAGGGCACTCTCAGCGCAAGAAGCAGCTATTCCTCATGAGGATATAATCCCCTTGGTGGAAAGTAGGCAGAGAAGGATAAAGGCTGAGATAAGGTTTTAATTTATTACTTTGTGCTATTGTTTGTTTAATGATTAAATGGGAAATTTTATAAAAAATAAAAAACACTTTCAAATTATTAGTTGTTTAAACATTTGTATCTAAAACAAAAATAAAGCTGTCGGGATGAATCAAAAATGAAACGATTGAGAAAAGATAATAATAATAATAATAAAGTTTATTTAAATTAATTACAAATTAAACATGATTTCACATATGTATATTATAAATAAACTTGTTAAAACCCCGGAAGACGTGCTTGTTGGGGGTAAATCTTATATTCAGTATTATATTATTTTATTATATAAATTATTCAAATTATATGATATATATATATATATATATATATATATATATATATATATATATATATATATATATATATATAATAAATGTAAATGCGAAGATTTACTTCTTCGCTAGTGCAGCGAAAAGGCCGTGAATGAAAAATAAAAATAATGAGTACTATCTTTGATTCTGGTCTGGGTGACCTCCTGCTATCGATTTCTGGGCCCTTACCCATCAGCGGGCAGGCTTACACCCAGGGTGGCTGAAGAACAGACCACGATTTGACCAGAATCAAAGAGAGTCCTTATATCCAAAATGATCGGAAAGGATGGGTAAGATGTAGTGGCTCGCGCCAACTAGTTCACCCAGTGTTGCTCCAAAAATGTTTGGCTGCTAACACAATAATACTCGAAAGTATGTCGAATGTCGATTTTCTCGACGTCGACGGTACAAATGCACCATTGTACAACAATAGTAGAAAAATGGAAGATTTCTTGGCCTATAGGTAATATAATAAATGTAAATGCGAAGATTTACTTCTTCGCTAGTGCAGCGAAAAGGCCGTGAATGAAAAATAAAAATAATGAGTACTATCTTTGATTCTGGTCTGGGTGACCTCCTGCTATCGATTTCTGGGCCCTTACCCATCAGCGGGCAGGCTTACACCCAGGGTGGCTGAAGAACAGACCACGATTTGACCAGAATCAAAGAGAGTCCTTATATCCAAAATGATCGGAAAGGATGGGTAAGATGTAGTGGCTCGCGCCAACTAGTTCACCCAGTGTTGCTCCAAAAATGTTTGGCTGCTAACACAATAATACTCGAAAGTATGTCGAATGTCGATTTTCTCGACGTCGACGGTACAAATGCACCATTGTACAACAATAGTAGAAAAATGGAAGATTTCTTGGCCTATAGGTAAAATAATAAATGTAAATGCGAAGATTTACTTCTTCGCTAGTGCAGCGAAAAGGCCGTGAATGAAAAATAAAAATAATGAGTACTATCTTTGATTCTGGTCTGGGTGACCTCCTGCTATCGATTTCTGGGCCCTTACCCATCAGCGGGCAGGCTTACACCCAGGGTGGCTGAAGAACAGACCACGATTTGACCAGAATCAAAGAGAGTCCTTATATCCAAAATGATCGGAAAGGATGGGTAAGATGTAGTGGCTCGCGCCAACTAGTTCACCCAGTGTTGCTCCAAAAAGAAGTAAATCTTCGCATTTACATTTATTATATTACCTATAGGCCAAGAAATCTTCCATTTTTCTACTATATATATATATATATATGTATATATATATATATATATATATATATATATATATATATATATATATATATATATATATATATATATATAGATATATATATATATATATATATATATATATATATATATATATATATATATATATAATATGTATATATATACATATACATAAATATACACATACACACACATATACTTACACACCTACACATACATATATACATTCATACTCAAATACATACATAAAATTTCTTTTTAGGTCCTTAGAGAAAAACAAATATTTTTTTTTTATTATACAAAATAGTATAGTAATTCCAAA